>JAYMFT010221541.1:0-11343 GCA_038088735.1 Panulirus argus | reverse complement strand
TTTTTTTTTTTTTTTTTTTTTTTTTCTTCTTTTTTTTCCTCCCTTATTATACTTGATTGCCATTTCCTGAGTTCTACAGATAAACTGTAAAGAACAGAGAAACTTTTCACAAAAAAAAAAATAGATTTTCTTGAGTATAGGAACTGTTATACCACAAGGATTTAAAAGACCTTGAGCTTAACAGTTCAGAAAGAGGAGAGAGTTACATAACAGTATATGTCTGTCTATCTACATCTCTGATGCCTGTTCCTTTCTGGAATTCCCTCAAGGGGGGGTGGCCATGGCCATAGAGTCTCCATAACTACTGAACTCTAGTGTCACTTCTAAGCCTTTAGTGCATCACCCTTAAAAGGCCACTGGCAGAGGGCAAGTGTAGAGTGTTTGCAGAGGCTCCTACCTAATGTTCCTACAGACTACTACTACCTCGTGTTTCTACTTAATGTTCCTACCAACTACTACTATGTACTCCTCTTACCATGTTGCCCAAAGGTAGTGCTGGCACATAGCACTCACCTCAGGAAAATTTTAGAGTTATGAAGAATGAGCTGTGTGAGTTAAGTGTTGTCAAGTGTTATGTGTGACAAGGAGAGATTCTGTGGTTGTGGACAGAATGCTGCTTATCCATGTGTGGATGAGGCAGAAAGAAAAGACAGCTACCTGGGTCAGAGGAGCACAACTTGATAATCACTGAAGTGCTGGCACACCACACATCCATCACTAATCATTCCAATACCCAGGTGGGTAGTACTGATAGTTTACCTTCCTGGTTGTTGGCTGCATACCAACTATTATGGGCTGCAAATTGAATGCTTAAAGAGTAATGTGTTAAATCTAAAAGTATATCAGCAAGAAAGATACAGAATTATTGGTAAGGGAATAATACCTGGTAACATATCAAAAAAGATATCAAATGAAATTATATGAGTGTGTTGCAGTAAAGGTGTAAAGACTATTTCATGCAGTACAGTAATAGCATGGTTGGTGCTGAGGATATTTCCCTGGAAAATTAAGCACTAAGGAAAATGCCTCTCTACAGGGTCATTATGCAATTGCATATGTGGAAATGTGTCCTGATGTTATTTTTTACTTGTTACATATAAAAAGTGTTGCATATAAAGGTTAAGGTTATTGATAACAGGTTATTGCAGTCACATATATTAATTGATTAATGTATAACGAATAAACAATTACAATATTGCATCATGAATGACACCCATTTGATGAATAGGGATGATTTCAGTAGAATGGGTGTGAGAGGTAGTGTGTTGGTAAGATGCATTAGGTGGAAGGGAGGCAGGAGGCGGTGGATGTCGTACAACTCTGCTCTTGCAGAAGCTAATCCATTTTAATGTCACTGCAATTATGTTTTAGGTTTTGGTAATAGAGGGAATGGTATTGATGGGGATGGTGATGATGGAGGTGTTAGTGGTGGTGAGGGAGATTGTGTTAAGTTGTGTGGAGGTGATACGTGTAACTGTGTCTTTGGTAACAATGGCTGCAACACTGCCAAATGTTATTGAACAGCTAATGTCTACCCACAAAATTGAGTGCAAGTATAAATTAGTAACATTTGTATTGATTCATCATTACATTATACTGTATAACATTTTGAAATATGGATTGAAAAAGCAGAAAAGTGGGGGTAATTAGAGAGGTGAAGTAGAAGGGTGTGGTAACATGCACTGGGTGTGTTGCCAAGTGCTCCTTACTTAGTCTAGCTTTGCTTAGCTTACCTTCCAATTCTTTCAAACAAACAGCACTTTGAACAAGTTTCCCTTGTTGCCGTTTACTTCAGCTTTGTCATGGCAAAAGCTTTTATCTTGTCTGCATTCTTAATAATGGAATTAACCATCTATATAGCCAATTTGAAAGCATCACAAACATTGACCTGATGCTCACCAGCTTCCAACTACCACAGCATTTGTAATTTTACATCCAAGTAGAGGCTTTTTTTTTTGGCACTTTAGATGTGCTAGCAGCACTAGAACTTACAGGCCATGGTCCTCCAGACATGATGGGTTGAAAATAAATACAGTGATATAAAAATATGTTTACACAGTTTAAGCATGGCAAAATTTATTTTGTACAGACTGAGGAAAGCACTCAGCACTGATTACAAATGAGCATATGTGTGTATAGTATAGCACTCTCGGTGTCAAGTAGGTATAAACAAAGAGAGCTGCTCTTGGCATGTTGTGAGTGTTCAGACTTGTCACTTTTGGCTTTTTTTACGTATTTTTTTCTAGTAAAACTAGGGCTTCATGATGTAAGCAAGAGCGCCATAAGAAAGCAGCGCCCTATGGGATAGCACTAACTAGGGTATTAGAGTATCCGCAAAAGATAAGGAACAGTCATAGAGTAAATAAAAAGACATTTAACAGTTGTGCAGGAGGAGCAGTCTTGGACAGAAACAGCTTTACTCAACAAGCAAGATGTGGTGAGCACTGTGTGCCAGCCCATCCAACATGGCAAAATCTCATAAGTATTCTTAGGTACATAGATTCTCTCTCTCTCTCTCTCTCTCTCTCTCTCTCTCTCTCTCTCTCTCTCTCTTTCTCTGAGTAAGTCTTGGAATCTATCTACCTATATCTCAGATGCCCATTCCCTCTGGGAACTCCCATTAAGGGAGTGGCCATGGCAAAAGGTTTGATGGAGTTCCCATGGTAAAAGGGTCTCCACTTATCCCTGTCCTTACATGCCTCCCTTGCATATGCCATTCTTTGCATCCTTCCCCATTTGTCTTCCTCCAGTACTCTTCCACTTTCTATTCCCATATCATTAATGGTCTTCCTCTAACACCAGCCCCTTTGATTGTACAGTCATACACACTCCTGGTAAACTCCCCGTCTTGCATTCTTTCCACATGCCCATGGAATGACGAACAGAAATCATCTTCATCTTACAGAGAAAGAGATAGAAGGAAGAAAAATGTCAGATATACAGAGTTATTATAAATGAAAAGCTTAAATTCAAGAAATATGTTGATGTATATGCAAGCCAAATGAAGAGAAGTATAATAATGAGAACTTTCTCAAAACCAGAGGTAATTCAACACATTGGTTTGCTTAGCACCAACTAGATCAAAATTAACAACCTTACCATATGGCAACCTGCTTGCTGTCTTTTGTTGGTGGAATCCTAATGTACTTTTCAAAGAAGATTTGGGGGTTTTGAAAGTGCCAAATAATTTGGAAAATTGATTATCTTAGAAAGTCTGCTTTTAGATTTATGATAGTTAAGCTTTCCCTGTGTTTTGTGTATATCTTACAATAATGACTGTGTACAGTATATCCCATGATCTTTAATGAGTGACAAATGTTCTGAAATTTTCAAGCTATGGTGGGAGGTGGATAATGACTTTTCTAGGTAATTGCTGGAATCACACAGCATAGATATCAAATAAGGATGGGAGTCAATAAAGCATTATATGATGTGCAGAGCTCTGCCATATAACACATCTCATGATGCACAGAGCAATGAAAGGTTAAACAAGAAACTCATTAGAAAAGACGTAAAGAATTACATTTACATTGTATGAATGGTCTACACAGTGATTAAATTGTGAATGCTTAGAGCATACAGATGTGTCAAAGGTTTTATGATGGTAGAAAAAGGCTGTATGAAAGTAAAAAATGTCCAAGAGATGAACTCCTCCTCTGTGCAATACGGATAGGTATTTGCACACACACACACACACACACACACACACACACACACACACACACACTCACACACACAGTGTGAACCCCTTTCTTACTGTTTCCTGTCCAGTGTAAACAAAGATTTGCTCTACCATACCAAGCCTCCACTCCCTCATTGTACCATGTTTTGTAGCTATTAGAATTGTCCCTGCGCTCATACTGTTTACTTTGTGAATTATTTATGTATCACTCCCCATGTAACCCAACAAAATTAATTTGCCTGAAAAATTTAGGTAAAATTATTTTTTTTCTATGATTTCACTTAAATTGTTAAAATTTTTTATAACTAGCTAATGGATAAATTTGTTTAAGAATTGTAGCCTGCACAGAGTGAGGTAACATGTACTTACAGTGTGAGTGATACTGGATTTTGATGAAAAAGTAAGTGGTCATAGTGTAATTAAACTTGAGGTACTGTGGTAGTGCCATGCACTCCCCGACAAGTAAAGTAAGGCCAACACAAGATATGCAGGTGAGTATTAGAGGCTACTTCTGTCACTAATATCTATGTCTTTATCAGTACCATAGTCACTACCATACTCATAAAAAATTGTCTGTTAGATTGTCATTTTCATGCTCATGCTCACCAACAGATGGGTCATATGACTGCCATAATTATGGTAAAAAAAAAAAATGAGAGCACTGATGACCAATGGTTCAGTGAGTACACCTGTGGACGGTATTGGAAGGTGCAATGTCAAATCTCCTCTAGACCAATTATGATTGATATAAAGGTCTGAAAAGTGGATGCCAAAACCCAGTGGATAAACTTTGTTAAGTTTCATTTTGCCAACATACTCAGAAATTTTTCATTTATATTGCATGCCTGTTGCCATCACATGATTTAGAAAAAGGCTCATATTTTTTTTTTTTTTCTCCTCATAACATCAAATGTTTGGCATGGTACACGTGTGTCATGGTCTGCTGCTGTGGTTTGATATAGGTGTTTAGTAGAGGGGTACATATGTATCACTATTTAAGACTGCAGTACAGAAAGGGGAAAGAGAGCTGAGTTAAAGGAAAAGTTAGAAGCCTTTACGGGCTGACTTGATTACAGCTATTAGATTTTAAAACCAAATTGATGATGTAGACAATGAGCCGTTTTCGAGAGATGTAGGGATAGGGCAACCAGAGGACATAACATGAGATTAAGCAATAAATAACTGTTGAAAAAGATGTAAAGAATGAAAATAAACAACACAGCAGTCCCTGATAAGTTTTATCGTAGGACAGTAAAAGAGGACATGTGAGGACAGGGATGAGTGGAGACTTTTGACTTGGCCACTACCTTGATGGGAGTTCTTGGAGGGAATGAATGTTAGAAATATATATAGAGAGATAGAATGAAAGAGGCAAAAAATGAGATAGTTGAGTCCCTGACTGCTCTTTTCAGTAAGTCACTTGGTATGGGAAAAGTTGCTGAGGAATGGAGGTTTGCCAGTATAACACTTATATTCCAAAAAAGGTAACAAGTCACTGCCTGGAAATTATCATCCAGTTAGCTCATTGTGTTTAGTTATAAAACTTATGGAATCCATCAATAGAAACAAAATTGGAAATCAGCATGGTTTTTTTTTCAAAGTCACTCATGTCTGACAAATCTCCAGGATTTCTTTTATGATATAGTCAACATGTATAATAAAGTAAAACAGTTGATGTTCCTTCTCGAGATTTTAAAAAGCATTCAATAAGATTCTACATCTGAGGTTACTAGCAAATGTTGAGTCACATTGTATTGAAGATGGATAGGAAATTAGTTGACTGGCCTTTAACAGTTGTAATTCATGGTCAAGCCTCAGAATAGTTAAGCATAACAAGTGATGTGCCACAGGGATCAGTCTTGGTTCTTTTTCTTATGTATGTTGATGATATCGTTAATGAGGTGCATTGTAAGATACCAGATTCATAGATGATACTAAGCTGGGAAATATATCTACTAATTAACCTTAACGTCTTCAGTTTTAAACCGAGAGACTGGGCTCATAGGTGGCAAATGAATTTTGATATAAGTACAAAGTTTTACACAGTATTAAAGATGAAGAAATCTGCTACAGCATGAATTCTGTTGAACTGCAACAGGTAACTGAGGAAAAAGACGTGGGCATAATAATCTCATTAACCCTAAGCCAAGTAAACAGTGCATAGAAGCATAAAAAGCATTAATGAGATTCTATAATTTATAAATAGAGTTTTTGAATTTGTGTCTAAGGAAATTATATTTACTCTTAAGAACTCATTAGTGTGTCCCCATCTCAAATATTGTGTTCAGTTTTGGTCACTGTACTTGAAAAAAGACATGCACAGAATGGAGAGGGTACAGGGTTGAGCAACCAAGATGATTCCTGGACTGAGAAATAAAAGTATTTGAGACTCAACTAGATATTTTGGATATTTTTGGCTAAAATAACAGTTTAGAGGTGACTTACCACAAGTATTCAAAATTATCAAATGCTTTGATAATTTTGATATAACAAGCTACTTAAGACTTGATTCATATTATTTCAGTTGTAACAATGATACATGTTTGTGGGCAAACTTCATACCTTGAATGAGGTGAAGTACTTTTCTTCAAACCAATTGTTTTCATATGAAATGATTTACTAATTAGTGCAGTTGAAAGCAGTTCTATATATACATTTAAGAAGAAAGGGCACAGAAAGAAGGAATGCTCATTAAAAGATTACTTGAGGCTATAGAGTTGCCACACACAATTTCTGTGAGAAAAAAAAAAGGATTGTTGTTTATATGGTTATGTTTAACTTTGTTTTATTAAGCCAGGAGGTACTTAGTCAGGCTGAAAAACTTCAAAACAAGGTGGAAGTCTGGGGGTTATTCATCATATGTGAAAGATAAGAAAAGAGGGATAGAAAAGCAAAGAATACAGTAAGAAGGCAAAACCTGGGAGATGCCAAATGAGGTAAGGACAAAACACTCCCTCCAGTGCTGTAGAGAGGTTCAGGAATATTTGATGATGGTAACATCAGACAGAAAGTATTATATACAAATGATGATAGATAAACAGTAAATGGTAAAGAGCTGGAATTTTAGGATCATATAAGGGAAAATGCACCTGATATTGTTGGAGTTGTGGAAACAAAACTAAGTAAAGAAAGACTTTTATTTGTACGTTATAATAAGGCGGGAAAGAGAAGAGAAAGGAAGGAGGATTGGCCATCCTAATAAGATTTAGTTTCAGGAAATAGTGGAAGATGGCCCAGTCAGACAGTACATAATTGGAAGAGCAACTGTTGGGAAAAAGTGTGTAGTGATGTTCATGTCGTATAACACTCCAAAGAACTGTAACAATTCTAAACACCTATACTAGGTTAACTGAGGGGGCATTCAGGATGGTACATGGAGAGAGAGACTGGGGGAATTTCGATTCTCATGGTGACAGGAAGTCATGGAGATGAATATTTAGAGTGTATCAGGTAAATTTACACATATACCATCACTACCTGATATGCACACTTCAGGATATTGAGAATATCATATGTCATATGCCTTTTGGAAAAAGTGATCATGTAATGCTTTCTTTTAATGGTATGGGAAATGATATTAAAAGAGCAGAGATATAACAATACTTTGAGGAAATATTACTCATGGCAACTACACAAAACTAAAGTTTCTGTGGGAAATGGAGTGCAATATCCTGGAAGCAGGGTATTCTTAGAAAGGTTTCTGTGAAACTTACAGGGAGGAGTAGGAACTTTGATAATTCAATACTCAAATACAGAGGGAAGGTTAAGGAAGAGGGAGGATTGGTTCCATTAAAGATGTTAAGAATTAAAGGAGCTTCAAGACATGTTATGTTGAAGATATAGGTGGAAATCCAGCCAGCCATCATTTGTGAGGTATAAGAGAGTAAGGAACAAATGTAGCAGGATAAGAAAGGATGAAAAAAGAAACCTTGAAAAAAATATATTGGTTAACACAAGAGAAAAGTCAGAACTCTTTCATAGATTCACTGGGATAGAATTTTCAGTTTAGAGCTGATCAGGGTAATGGATTCAAAGGGAAGAGTTATAGAGCATGATTTAAGGATATGAGAGGAGCTGGATATCAAGTTCAAAAGTGAATTCAACTTGAAAATGCTTGGAGACTATTACTCTGCAGCAGAACTAAGTGAATTTGCACTTCCCCTTCCAAGGCTCATGATGATGTAGGTAATTTCTTTACTTGTAAAACATACATTTGTTATGATTGTCAAATTTATTAACTCCTTAATGCCTGTAGGTAGTTATTCATGCCTGGTGAATGACTCGTTTAGACAAATTTATGCAGAGAGTTTCATGCCTCTTCCAAGGCTGCCTCCCAAGCTTGAATGATTGCATGGTCATTTCTCTCCAGTCAGTCATCTTCCAGCCATGCAAATGGCAGCACATTTTAGAGAGTTTTTTAGATAAGAAATTGAGTGACCTCTAGGTGTTTCTAGCTCAAGTGGATGCAGGTTGTTGCCAGCACCTGCTTGGCCTTAACAACAGTGTTTGACTGGTATAGCTAGTAATTTTACAGACGTGATTTTGCTGTTATGAAAAAATCTTCAGTGAATTGCATTGATTTGTAACAAGAAAAGATAGATAATGATAAATGAAATATGATGGTAATCTAGTTTTTGTAGGCAAAATGAATAATAAAACATGCGTATGGGCAACTCACTTGACACACACCTTACTTCCACACTTTTTAGCACAGTGTATTCATACATCCAAAGAACTATTACACATTATCAGAGCATGGTAGTAGTGGACTAAATACACTTAATAGGAAAAAAAAAAAAACTAAGATTTTTTTGGATGGAAAGGAAACCTAGCTGGGGAGTTAAGAGATAAATCTTACTGAAAATGAAGAGAAAATCAAGAATAACAAAAGCATTCAACATTACAGCTGCCCCTAAGGTCACATGTCCTACTCTGTCTTGGTTTCCCAAAGATGAAGAAAGATGGCAACACCATTCCAATGAAAATGGAATGGAATTGAAATTATTTTTCATCTTTCGTATTGCAGTTTTTTCTAAGATACATACAAGTCTCTGTAGCTGCATATGTGCATGGCTAGAATAATCAAATTTACAGCAAATGATGCACTGCTGCATGGCCATGCAGGCACACTAAGTTAAAGAAAATGTTGGAAACAGCAATTCCTGCTATTTCCTTTGCATAATCATAGAGGTCATGGGGGATGTTGATAACAGGTTGTGAATAAAGAACTAGAATATTTCTGGAGAAAAGAATTGCCTTGAATATCCTTCCCACGCTTGCCAGCCACTTACTGTCCTCATACTTATAGGGTGAACAATGTATTATTTTTAGATATATTCATGGTGATCATCACCAACACTGCATGTGTAAGAAATAAGAGTAGTATGTGAAGCTAAGTTCAAAGTAAAGTAAAACCAAATCCTCCAATATCCTTCCCATTTGTGCCTGCCATATGCTGTCCTCACACTCACTTGTAGCTTGAGTAGTATGAATATATTCAATTTATTTACCACCAATAATGTGCTTGTGAATTAATTAAAAGTACAGTTTGAAATCAAGCTCAGTACAGAGCAGGAAACATCTCTACATTTCTTATTGGGAGCTGTTGGATGTGTTAACCACACCCTCCAGTGGGCTTCACCAAGCAGTGTACCATTTCAACTCAAAGGTAATAATATAACTCTCACTATATTTTCTGTTTCTTTTGAAGACTTATGTACACCTCCTTGTGTCCTCACATAGCAGTGGACTAGACCAACACAGAGGTGTTTATACTACATTTTCTATTCTTCTGAAGGCTTATCTGTCATTACTTTTTTTCTTTTTCACCATTCCTGCAGTTAAGGTGTTGAATTTCCTTGTTGTTTATGTCACTCAGTTACTTTGCTTACATAAGTTGCTACATATTGCACAGCTTTACTGTTCCATAACTTTACCAACATTTTTTATCACGCACTCCTCCTTATTGTACCATATTTCCTTCAGGCTTGATAATTAGTTCTTTCTTCTTTTCTAATCGTTTCTCTTCGCAATGACATCACATTGCCATCATGTACTTTAAATCAGTTTTGTGTTTAATATGATTTTTTTTTTATCATATTAGCTAGCAATCAATATGCTTGAAAAAAAGATTTATTTTTTATCAAAATTCCTGCAGAATGCCTGTCCTTTAAGATGCCCCTCAAAAAATCATCTGCTACATTTGTACAACTAGCCCAGTGAATTAAGGCCCAGTAGGGCTCCTAGGCTAGGTCTGCCTGTGGCTTCAGTGCTACCATGGTGCCTGCTGCACTCACTCACCTCGCTTCGTACATTTTTTGCTTTGCTTTTACGTGAAGGAAACCAATAAGAAATGTTAGAGAATGAGTCAGTTGTGTGTAATGATGTTATATGAGTACTTAGTATTCCTGATTTCTTGTTGCCAACTTTGCCAGAGGTTTCACTTCTCATTTAATCATCAAAATATCATAAAACAATCCCAAATTAAACATATATCTCGATATTTCAGGATTTTCAGACAATCATTCCACAGAACTTTTAAGTAATATAATATAGAAACATGATAAATTTTTTCAACTCACCAACTCTTATTAGCATCCATTATTTTATGAAGTCCTGAATTTTGTACATAAGTTTATGATTGTGAACATCTTTTATTTTAACCAGTTTCAGAGCCTCACTCTTTCTTGATCATTGACAACCATCCTAACTTTTTTACCATAGAGTATTTTAAAGACTTCTGCTAGATCATCTTGCCAAAGTATGTGGACAACAAGTGATGATATGTAATTGTCACACAAGTCTAGTACAGTATTCACCTTGTGTAGGTTAGCCAGTTTCAGCCCTGAGAAACCGCTAACCCCCTAATGCTTGACTAAACTAGATTCACTCTCTGAAGATGCCTAACTCAAATGAGGCCTGATCACCTGATAAAAATATGGATTTAGAGGCTTGAAGCCTTTTACATTTCTTGTTTGGTAAATCCTACTTATACAATCAGTGTAACTTATCTTTTGCAGTATCTACACATTGTCAGAGTTAGCAGGAGTTTGAAGCACTGCCATCTTTTAGGTAATGTAGTGCTTAGGGCTCAAGGTTGACAATCCTTGTGTTTACACAAGCAACCTTGCAGTAAGCAGCATGGTACCAAGAGTAGATCTTTTTAATCCCTTGACTGTGTATTTTGATTCCACAAGAGATTCCAGAGTGATGTGATATTTCTATCAAAAAATGAAAATTTCAAAATCCAACTTTTTCAAACTGTTATGACATGACCATGAGATTTCCCTTCTTGAAACAAAAACTCCCAAAAACTTTATCAGATTGTTAAAAAATCACTTTTCAAGAAAATAATTTGCAACAAATGATCATCAGTGAATAGTATAAAAATGACAAAATATCCCAAAAATATAATTGTAGGATCACTAATAGAGTTTCTTCATGCTGCAAATTCTGTAGCTTTATATACAGGTAGTCGTCGACTTATGACTGCGATTGGTTCCGACAGACCAGTCATGAGTCAATCTGGTCGTAAGTCAACCCATGTTATAATTACCTTAGGTATATTATGACATTTTCCTTTTTGTAGACATCTTGGGGGTGATATTGTAGAAAAATTTCCAAAGTGAAAGACAAACAAACACAGGAGGAAGTGTGTTGTG
>JAYMFT010221530.1:0-11343 GCA_038088735.1 Panulirus argus | reverse complement strand
CTGGAGCCTCCAATATATATATATATATATATATATATATATATATATATATATGTTTGTGTGTGTGTGTGTAAAACTGTCGTATCTTACCTAAGCGAAGAAGAGTCAGGAACTAACGAAGAATGGCCTTACTTGTACACATCCAGTCTCCAGTTGCCATGAGTAATGCATCGCTAAATCTTCTCCTGTTCACATGCCCGGCTTCAGTTCATTCACAGTAGGTCGCTCCCCATATACCACCTCTGTTAGATCAATCTATCCAGTGCACGCCTCCCGCCCTCTTAAATGTCCAGACCCCTGAAATCCAAAGTTTCTTTTTCTCTATCCTTCT
Source organism: Panulirus argus (assembly GCA_038088735.1). NCBI lineage: Eukaryota > Metazoa > Arthropoda > Malacostraca > Decapoda > Palinuridae > Panulirus > Panulirus argus. Next base: position 11,012 of record JAYMFT010221530.1, on the reverse strand, counting down.
ACCTCCTCCTCTGTCTCTCCCTTGGTTTCCTGATTTGTCAGAGTGCTAATACGACCACGCTTCTCTCTGACACTGACATTTATTAATCGATCAATCCGTCTCACACCACGTATTGTCCTCAGGCATTTCAAAGCCATCACATCCACCCACTGATTTTTCTTAACATCATTGTGCAAGACTCGTATCCTTAGAGTGCTGATGAGATTAGCATATCTTCAAATACACTCAACTTTGCCCTTAAACTTAGTTACCTCTCCTTCCTCACAAACGTTCCGTGATGCACGTAAGAACTTATCCCCTTTTTCCACCCTACTTCTCAATTCAGCCCCCATGGTTCCATCCACCGTCATGTTCACTCCCAGGTATCTGCCTGCAACACTCAGGTCTTCCCTATTTAAACTTAAACCATCCTGTCTTGCCCCCTCTCCTTTGCTGCACCTCGTTACCTTAATTTTGTTCGCATTAACTCTCGGCTTCCTCCTTTCACACACACAACCCCAAACTCTGACACCAGCTACTGGGGTTTCAGTCGTGGCACCAGAACCGTGTCATATGAAAACAGCAAATGATTTCACCCAAAGGAAAACGTAAACGTGTCAGAATATTATTTGTTTGACTTTGACCAAAGACAATACGCGCAACGATATCAATACAGTTCCTTTTTTTTTAAATATGACATAAAAGGAGACGGTGTCCGAACTTTTTCGGGTCACATGTATCCACAGTTATTATCTCGTGTCCAAATACTTCCATAGTTCTATCAGTGGAACAGTGCCGGAAATAATCCTAAAGGACCAACACGTTTTTATGGCTATCGCATGACAGGTGTCGTAGCGCGGATTGGCAGGTTCCCACAATGCACTGCGGTTTTGTTTACAACCAAAAAAGGTTTATGGGGGCAGCACAGGGCGGGATTTCCGAGTGATGTATTGTCCGTCCCTCGTCCACCTGTTTTTGTGGCTTCCATTGCTGCCAGGCACTGCCAGTATTCTCGCATTGGCCAAAATATCCCGATTATATACATTTGAAAGAATTAAAAATGAAATATAATGCTCTTTTGAACGATAATGGACACGCAGGGAACATGACGCTTGTGTGTGCGAGTCGGGTATTTAGATTGAGATATTTTTCACAGTATGGGTCAGAGTTGGTGGGGTGATAGGATGATTTTCTCACTGACTGCAGAGCTAAATGGACTGTCCATGGTTCCCTGAGTCGTATGAATAAACTCTGTATATCAGTTATTTGAGACTGTCGCCATAAAGCCTCACTCTCCAGACGTACATACATGACCAGTATAACACACGAGTTATATGAGGGCTTCTCCATCACCCCTTCCACCCATGCCTGCAAAAGTAGATTCACCGCTTAACCCATCCATTCATGCCCGTCATGCCATTATTTCTCAACAACTCGCATCACTGAATTCGTCTTGCCCTTCTGCTGCATTGTGCACCTCCTCCTCCTCCCCATCCTCGTACCTTCAGCGAAGCTGTCGTCGCTCCTGACGAACGTGCTATTTTTGCTGCTGAAAGTATTTCGCCCGTCAGTCCCAGGAAACACCGAGAGAGACCCTCCCCCACCTCCCCCTACCCTAGTTCCCACAGAAGGGTCGTAAGAAGTGTTCTGTCACGCCACCACCTTCTTCGTCACCCTCCTTCTTCGAACTTGCACTTCTTCCTGCACACCGAGGCTCTTTACGGCATCTCCAGCTCTCTTCTTCCCTGCATAATTGTGCTTTCATATCCTGCCCTCAAGCCACCACCATTACCAGCTACCGCACACGTACAATTGAATACCCTCACATCTCCAGTTCCTCTCATTCAGCTGACGATACACTTGGACCCCAGTCGTGGTCTTGTATTTTACACTCTTAGCCACCAGCATCCTCCTCCTCCTCCTCCTCCTGTACACATCACTATGATAACTTGTCCTCCCAGCTTCCCCGGTCCAGCAGATAGAGCATGAACCACATACCACGCCAGTGATGAGTGCTATCTCCAACAACAATAGACAACCAGGACCCAGTAATCACCATATCTCTCATATGACGTATTGTCTCATCCGTAAACGCCAGACAGCTTGCTGACGCAACACAGCCTCCGTGCACTCCCTCTTTTTTTCATGTACACTTGTATCTGTCAACAGTTACACACACACACACACACACACACACACACACACACACACTCACTCACTCACTCACTCACTCACTCACACACATACACACGCCTTTCGTTATATAATCCTCTTACAACATAAGCTAATATTCTATGCCATCGAGGACCTGTCTGAGTGTTGAGCCTGATCCACAGATCCTCTTTTTTCTACTTGATATTCCTTCTCCCCCAACCCCCCCACCTCCACCACGGGTTTAGTGCTCCCCTCTACACCATCAATCACAATCCAATCACATACCTGTCCGTCTATATATATACCTAAACATCTGTACCCTCGCGTATTCTTTTCTTTTTGCCGAGTTTATTCAGTTTACTTTTAACTTGCAGCCAAACCAGTCAGTGTGTCTGTCCAGTCACGACTTGCGTAACTCTTGTCCCAGTCTGTCGGTTTACAGTCCACGTCCCCTCGCCCTCATACGCTCACGCCGCTCGACGATCTCTTACAACCACATCTGTATTCTTCTGTACTTTTTTTGTAAACCTTTTCTCTTCTCGCTCCCTCTCTAAGTGTCACCTGTGTGCCTGGCGCTCGCTCGCCAGTGCTTGTTCTTCACGCCCTCTCGGCCTCTGGTCCCACAGCAAGCCGTAACCCACATCCTCCCTCACCCACGTGAATCAGCGGATCAGAACACTTTCTTCTTTACTAAACGTCGTCCAGTTTCATGGCCGGCACACTAGTCCTGGTCGACCCACATTAGTCATTATAGATCAGCTCTGCATGTATCCACTTTCAAACAACTCCATGACATTCCATGAAATTTCATTAAAGCATTTTTTCAGGATTGTATTTTTTTTTTTTTCTAATGTCCACGCGTTTTCTTTTTTCTTTCTCTTTCGCAAAAGGAGTTTGTTCCCTCTGTGCCTATCATTTGTTTCCGTTGAGCTGGTTGTCTTTTACGTTTTTTTGTAAGTTTAGAGTATCTTTAGTCCACCATCTTGTACCTCAATCCCAACAAATAAACTTCTGTATCTTCATTCACCCTTCCATTCATCTATAAACCACTTGTAACACATTCATTGTACATTCACTATGTAGAAATTCGACTGTGAATCAGTGTTGAGCATACGCTAAAGGTTTGTGTGTGTCTATGATTTATCTTGATATATAGTTATTCACTTTAACCCCCTGTGCTCTCACCTTCACTCACCCTGCGTACCATGCACTCCTCACACTGTCATGGGTTATGGTGTTGACCTACATAATCCAGTCATGCGACTGAATGGTCCCAATCGAGCAGTCAGTGTGTCATGCCGGTCGTGCCCATCTATGAGTCTGTCATCTTAAATACATACTACATCACCTGCGATATCATTCGCTCCTGCAGCTATTCCATACCCGTATGAGATACACTCATGGACGTCGTTTGTAGATGGGAGTATGCGAGGTACCGGGGGCTGGCGAAGGACCCGGTGTATGGTTGCTTAAGGATGGGTATGGATGGTTCTTGTAGGGCAACTGTGGTTAGCCGGGGCTTGCGTCCGTCACGGGCGTTATCTAGCTGCTGTCTGATAAGGTTGACGCCCCCGCTGAAAAGCCATGTCGGCTTTGGCTTACGGAGCGACCTTTCGTCCCTACCCCATCCCCCTCTTCACCCTCGAGCCGTGACATCACTCCAGGGGCCAGGGTTTAATGTGGGGGGGGGGGGGAGAAGAGAACGACGTCACGAGGGAGGGTGGAGCTTAGCACCTGTAAAGTAGTGACGTTTCTAGTTGGGAGCGGAGCCTGATTTGTGGTTGAAACGTCATCAAAGAGTGGCGTAGGCGACCATGACGTATTGAAAAGTGTAGCTAATGGTGATACGGTAAGTCAACTCTGACGTAGATGGAAATGTAATGACGTGAACTCGACCCGCACATTGAGTAACAGGGTATAATGCTAGGGGGACCAACCCAGCGTTATGTAAAATACACGCAAAATCAGTACATTTATTCCCATGATTATTGATACACAATATATAACTGGTTCCCAACAGTAACGCTTTTAAGAAAACAGTTCCTTAAGACCTGCTGTAGCACACACTAACAAAGTTTCTCTGAATCATATTTACCAGATGTAAGGCCCAAACAAATCAGAGCCTCACCTTGTACTTCCAACATAAATATAAGCATGAAGTAACCACTCTGTTTTCTAACATTCTGTCTAGAGTTTAATAACCTCATCAAATACCTTCAAGTAGTCTAAGAGCATTAGCGTTCACATCATCTCACTCAAAACTGACATTGTGACATTCGATTGAACCTTTTCCCTCCGCCAAACATGTCATGCACCTGTTTTATCTCCCAGTGATTTAATCGTGTCTTCCTGCAATGCTTTTGTATCTGAGCACAGCTTGTGCTGTACCCCTGAATCCTAAGCTCTAAATCACCACCTTCAGTTCCGCGCGTGAAAGTATAACATGAATATTATTCTCACTGACAGACTAAGTAATCACAGGAGCAGTGTTCCTGACAATGCTTTTGACATTCCATTATTTGCTTTTTAAGATCCCTGACGACCAGCAAGTACCCAAAGATATATCCTGACCCATTATATAATGGTTGATTATGTAACACCACCGTGAACATTGTTAACATTCTCTGACACCGTCCTTTAGTGCCACAGTCCCCACCCCCTACTCCATAGAGGATTTAGTGGCGTCCGATTATGTGTTTCAGTTCTTTCGTGATGACGATGACTGACAGGGGTACGGAAAAACGAGTAACAACACAGCACTTTATTGGGTCAACGTTATATGGCTCTGGGGAAAGAAGTAGGTGGTGTAGGATTATGAAAGGAAGTAAGGTGAGATGAGACTAGCTTGATTCCCCCTGGCGATAGTGTAAGCGCAGGAGGGGGGGTAGACGTTCTGTGGGTGAGCTGCCTGGGTGTCGGGTCACGTCGAGCTGATGCAGAAGGGAGGAGGGGTTTCCAAGTTCCTTAGTTAGCGGGCGATTGTCGTTTGTACTGTTTGCAACTGGAGATGTAGTAGCTATATAGGTCCCGTTGTTCAAGTTGCTTCAGGAGACAGGCGGAGTCCTGTCGAAGTGGCAGGAGGCAGAGTACTTTGGGATGACGCACTACGGAATGCCTGCAGGAGAGTAATAAGCCACGAGTCACATGGTTGGCGTTTCCTGGCACAAGCGCGCCTTTGTGTCCAAAAGCTAGTAGTATGATTGGTTCACTGCCTGATTCATGTGATGCTTCGACCACGCCAGCAGCGTTAATTGTGCGCGCGTGGCCGCCAATTCCATTACTGTGAGCCCCTGGAGAAGTACAAAGGATCTTCAGATGGCGAGAGATAGACGCGGTTAGACCTCCTGTTTTGAAGGTTGGGGTCTGGCAGCTGTTCGGTACCTAGCTTATGTCCCGTGTGGTAATCTCAGATTACATGGTGCCACCTGAGGTCCTTTATCAGTTGCGACAGCTGCCTGGGTGTCGGCCAGTCCGTCAGGTCGCTGTCAGAGAGTTATGAAGGAAAGTACTAAGGCTTCCTAGTACAACGAGACACTGTGGACCATTACAGGTTGTTGCAATTTCCTCTTTAGTGACCTAGCTATCCAGTACTTCGACTCCGTCATTCAGTGGGTATCTCAGTTCTCCTCAAACAGCAGCGGCTCTCTGTAGCCTCTAAGCCGCCGAAATATCACAACACAGGCTCACAACCAAACCCAGAAGGCTCTTGGAATTCACAGTACCCAAATATCACTGACTACCTGAGAATTTATTGGACATAATGCGTAGCTCGGAGCTGGTCGTGGTATGCGCTGTTCTGGTTGATGCTGGTCGTCATAGTGAGGCACACTCGGTAGTGTTGAACACCCGCGAACACGACGATACGACCCTTGATCAAACACGACCCTACGACCCATGCACTCGATGGTATTGCCATTAGGCATGATGGCCCGGCCTCTAACCTAACCATGAAAGAGTTATCAGCTGAAAGTGTCGTACAAAGTACCTTAAATGCTGTGCCACCCCACGTACCCCAGTGTCTTAAAACTCGCATGCTTGTTTTCGTGATGTCACCCGACTGGATTTTAGAGAAATAGCATTCGAGATCCCTTTAACCTCTGGCATTGTTCTGGTCAGCACCAGATTTTAAATCCCAGGTAATACCACAAAAACCCTCTGACCTTTTCATGTAATACCACACGGTACCCATGACCTTTTGATGTGCGTTTACCTAACCTTTGGTCTGACGAGATGAACTTTGAACTGTTCTCTTGACATGACGTGAACTTCATGTAGAAGAGTAATTGAAAACATCATCTTGGTCCTTGTCAGTGAGGTGTAGCAGGCTGTGTAACTCTGTGTACTGTCTGCCACTAATGTGGTGTTGTGGGTTTAGTACCACAAGCTGCTGAGTTGTTTAACATCTTTACTTACATCCCCCCCTCCCCTACACACACACACACACACACACACACACACACACTAACTAACTATAAGGACAGGTTGGGACAGCGTTACGTGCAAGAAAATCAGTAGTGTATATGAGGCGAGGTACAAAGATTGGCAGAGAGCCGAAATACTCAGCACCTGTACATTAGGTTTGGGTGAATTAAGTCTTATGGTGGAAGATGAGAGAGTGAAACATCGCAATCGTGTGTTAGACTGTCATACTGCCCTTAAGAATGTAAGTCTGTGGGAGATAGAGCTAAATTGATGAGACGCTCCTCAGTATAGTGAAAGAGCTAGTGTAGCTAGGGCGTATCTCAAAATTTACAGTGGGTAACGTCAGCTGAGGGACAGCAGTGGGTAGCATCAGCTGGGTAACAGTAGTGGGTAACATCATCTGGGGAGAGTAGTGAGAAAGAGCCAATGGGGACATCAAGGGGGAATATCAGCTGGGGTCAGCAGTGGGTAACATCAGCTGGGGTCAACTGTGGATAAAAACATATAGGGATCGATATTGGGTGCCATCAGCTAGGGGAGGTCTGCATCAGGTTGTCAGATGTACCCATCAGGATACAGGCAGCAGCCTTGCCCCTCCCGCCAATACACTGTTGTTGTTTTTTTTTCCTTCCTTGTTTGTGTGTGGATTTAAAGTACCAGTGAAAGGTATGTGATATCGGCAGCACTTTGCCTCTGGCGTTACTGAACAGGACGGTGTTGATAGCACGACAAGAGAGACCCGGGGAAGAAAGGTCAACAGTCGGTGTGTGACACGCCCCTCGGCTGGAGACTTCAACGGCTTCTTGTCTGGTAAAGCCGAGGATTCTTGAGGGAACTGAATGGTGCAGTTCTTGGCGAAGGCCCCGCTCAGGGAGGCTATTCAAGTGAGTGGACCGATGGGGGAACACTCAGGGTCGAGGCATTAGAGGGAGCTCAGATCTGAATAGGAGTGATTGATTGATGACGCTGTTAAGGGAAATTGTGAAAGACGTCCTGAAGGGATTGCGGCACGCTAAATTGGTCACTCTGAGTGGTGCTGATCCAGTCAAAGGGTCGCCATGTGGGTATGGTCTCTTGTCACGGGTAAAGCAGCTCGGACCGCCCGCTCTCTCTCTCTCTCTCTCTCTCTCTCTCTCTCTCTCTCTCTCTCTCTCTCTCCTGCAGGGGACACCAGTCGGGCTAGGCTGAGACAGTGTATATCATCAGTCCTAATGTGTTTAGGAGAGACGATATGCTTTCCGAGGTAATGAAACGAGAGCCTAGTGGGATGGTGTGGGATTTGTAAGCGACTCTAGGGAAGTGGAGGGTAGGAGATATGGCTTCAGTTGTAGGCTTGGGGAGCTTTCGTTGGGATCGTGAGGTTACGACTGTGCGGCTCAAGAGGCGGCCGTGTTGCAAGGAGTATAGAACGTAGTTCCTCCGGCTTACACGGTTGGTAAGTGGTGTCAGTGCGAGAGTAGAGAAGGCTGGAGGACAAGGTCGGCTACGGAGTACACTCGAAACCCATGATTGTGGCTATCAAGACTCTCCGTGCCGGATATGGTGGTGAGACGCAGCTCCTGCCCTCCTGGTAACACTGTCTCTGGTCAGTGCTCTTTTAACCTTGAAGGAGACCGGGTCTGGGGGCCTTTCAAATTAGGAGTTAATGTAATTTTTCCATGAGACTAGTGAATAAAAAGTGTAGGGGAACTATGGATTGAGGATGTTTTATATATATTTTTTTTTTTCATTCAAGTAACCAAAAGTTAATTTCTGTAAATGGAAAGTTTGTTTTTATATATGATATTGCTCCATCTAAGGATTTTTTTTTTTTTAGGATTTCTAAAGTAATTACCATAAATGACATATGTTCAAATTTTGAACTTGGAAATTTAGGCTTTGGGAAGGGAAGATGTTATTTTGCATTGCGGATGTGAGGGCCCCGAATTATGGCCTCATAAAGAAGCAGAAAAGAACCCTGGTTTTGAGTGTGTGTGTGTGTGTGTGTGTGTGTGTGTGTTGGGGGTTGGGTGGGGAGGAGGGAGTAGTCCAGCTGGGGGGCAGGATCCCTTGCCCCGTTGCGGATAACCCTCTTCTTTGCATCCAGGACGGCAGGCGAGACTCCGATGGATTATCGCACGGCAGTCTAAGTTTGCGACTTAATATACTGGAGTGTGTACCGTGCTGCTCTCCCTCCCGCCCTCCGGCCCCCAACCTGGCACATTACGCATATTGCAGAGACGACGATAGTCGGTCAACAACACCCGAGCGGCGCAAATCAAGTTACGGATGATGTGTGATGATGTTTCCCCGGACGTTAAAAAAGATACAGATGGATGGCATATCCTCCGTCAGAATGTCTGTTCGTACGTGTACCCGAACTTGCCCATCCGTCTTTAACGCCGTGTGCAGGTCTTCACAAGCCTGTCTTACCAGTATGCGTCTGTGTGGGTAGGGGCATGTATCGTAGTTACCTCTGTCGCTGTTTCCCCAGTGATGGACGTTGTTGTACGAAGAGAGAGAGAGAGAGAGAGAGAAGAGGGAGAGAGAGAGAGTTCTCCAGATGATAGAAGGATGGCGTGCGCGCTCGCTCGTGTGTGTGTGTGTGTGTGTGTTTGTGTGTAACTAGGTTATGCATGTATGACGCATTCGTCTTTTGATCCTTTTAAGTGTGCGTGTACCCCGTCCCCGTACTTCAGCACGACGGTACGACCCCTTGGGCACGACGGTACGACCCCTCGAGCACGACGGTAATAAGACCCTTGAATATGATGGCCTCTAGGGTCGTCCTGTCCTGCTCGCGGGTCGTACTCAGGGGATCGATAACTTCTGCAGGAGTTTCTAATTGTGTCTAAATGCCAGCAAGTTTACCCAGCGCGGGCAGGGGAAGTCCTTAACCCGTAGTGGCTCCTTGTTGGTAATTAGGATTCTTAAAGAAGAAAAGAAGAAAGAAATGATTTTCTGGGAATGAAATGTTAATATATGTACAGGCCCAGCGATATTATAATTGTATTTAATAATTCATAAGTACCGGAATTACTTACAATTTAAGTTCTCGTGGTGATGTATAAGTAGTTTTGTGTTTTTGGTGTGAGGCGGAGCTGCGGCCGGGAGTCTTGTCTCGACCATTGCCATTAATTATGCACAAGGGTATCGAGGGAGGATCCCGGAGAACGTTCTCATAAGTCTTCCATACCAAGAATTTCCCCCAAGTTAAGCCCGGCAACAGTTGCCCAAGTTAGCTCGGGCGGACGTTCATTAACAATTTCCTCCCAACACTTAGGCACCAAGTTAGGCAGTTTTTCCCCAGACGGTGCTTCAGTGTCCCCCCCCCCCTCCCCCCCTCACCTCCTACTCCTCCTCCTACTCCTACACACACACACACACACTCTCCCTCTCCCTCCTAGTGTAACTCGGTAAGGTCGGTTCTCCCTCCTGAAGAACTGCTGGCGACGCCCTTGCCTCCCGTGGGTACATGGAAGGGAGGGGCGTCTTGGGGGTCTTGTGAGAAGGGGGAGGGTTAGTCACCCGACCCGGGCCGGGCCAGGCATGCAGGAAGCTCCACTGACACGATGCGACCACACCCACCCACACTGCCTCGGTATATATAGTGTCTGACTCCTCTCTCTACGCTCTCTCTCTCTCTCTCTCTCTCTTTCTCTCTCTCTCTCTCTCTCCAGTCCTGCCGCAAAGTCTCGTCGTAGCTACGTCGTAGGTCAGGAGGTAGGTAGGTATACTCAGATTCCTTCGTGTCTCGTTGGATTTCTCCGTTGCCCGTATTTTCCATAGTTTCCTTCTTGTTACTTTGTCTTCCTGTACCGAGATTAGTGTATGCTGGCCCACTATCCCTCACAGTTATTCTCATTTGCCCCTTCTCCTTTCCTCTCTTCCCCTTCCTCCCTCCCATCTCCTCCTCTCCTTCTCCTCCTCCCTGCTCCTTCGCCTAACTCCCACCTCCACCAACTCCCTCCGACCCCATCCTCACCCCCCCCCACCAAGATGGACCTGCTGATCAGCAGCCTTACATTTCTCTCGCCACATTACTGTTTGGTTGTCTTGGACGTGTGGTAGCAGGTGGTTGGCAGAGATGATGGGGCCCCATACGGTTGTCGTGGGCTGCTGAATCTGTGATGACAGCACGCCACACAGCTGGTTGGTGGTCGGGGCTATCACTGTATCATCCCAGCTGGGGATGACACTGTGACACTTACCAGGTGGGGATGATACTGTGCCACACACCAGCTAGGGGTTGATTGTGCCACATGCTAGCTAGGGAGTGACTGTGCCACACACTAGATAGGGACTGATTGTGCCACACACTAGCTAGGGACTGACTGTGCCACACACTAGCTAGGGACTGACTGTGCCACACACTAGCTAGGGAGTGACTGTGCCACACACTAGATAGGCACTGACTGTGCCACACACTAGCTAGGGACTGACTGTGCCACACACTAGCTAGGGACTGACTGTGCCAC
>JAYMFT010221519.1:0-11343 GCA_038088735.1 Panulirus argus | reverse complement strand
TGTGTATGTGGGGGATGGGTCTTTCTTCGTCTGTTTCCTGGCGCTACCTCGCTGACGCGGGAAACAGCGATCAAGTAAAATAAAGATATAATAATCTGTTAAATTCATAGATATCAACCTCATAACTTTCTGAAGGGGCCATTAGATTTGCTAGATTTTGTAAATTTATTGAGAATGTGAGGTAAGGAAGGAAAACTGCTAGAGGTAGCAAAAAGTTTTTATCAAGGTTGTAATGCTTGTGTACAAGTATGAAGAGAGGAGAGTGAGTGATTCCAACTGAAGGTTGGCCTGTGGCACGGGTGTGTGATGTCCATGGCTGTTCATTTGTTTGTAGATGGGTTATGAATGAGTTAAAAGCAAGAGTATCATCAGCAAACAACAACTGACTCAATTCCTAGGCCCCCTAGGAATTGGGTCAGCTGTTGTTTGCTGATGATACAGCACTTGTGGCAGATTTGAGTGAATAACTGTAGAGGTTAGTGACTGATTATGGGAGAGTGTGTGAAATGAGGAAATAAGAGTAAATGTGAATTAAAAGGAAGGTTATTTAGTTTAGCAGGGTAAGGGACAGATAAGCTGGGATGTAAGTTTGAATGTAGAAAATATAGATGTAGTGAAGTGTTTTAGATACCTGGGAGTGGACATGACAGCAAATTGAACCATAGAAGCGAAAGTGAGCCATAGGGTGGGCGAGGAAGTGAAGGTTCTGGGAGCATTGAAGAATATGTGGAAAGAGAGATTGTTGTCTGGGAGGTCAAAAATGGTTATGTGTAAAGGTATAGTAGTCCCAACAATGTTTTATGGATATGAGGCATGGGCTATAGATTAGGATGTGCAGAAGAGGGTGGCATTGTTAGAAATGAAATGTTTGAGGACAATGTGCTGTGTGAGATGGTTTATCGATTAAGTAATAAAAGGGTAAGAGAGAGATGTGATGGTAAAAAAAGTAGTTGAGAGAGCTAAAGAGGTTTTGCTGAAATGGTTTGGACATATGGAGAGAATGAGAAAGGAGAGGTTGACAAAGGGGATATACTTATCAGAACTGGAGGTGACAAGGAGAAGGGAGACATCAAATTAGAGATGGAAATATGAAGTGAAAAAGATTTGGAGTGATCCAGGCATGAACAGGCAGGAAGGTGAAAGGCATGCACGGGATAGAGTGATTTGGAACAGAGTGGTATACAGGGGTTGACATGCTCTTACTGGACTGAACCAGGGTGTGTGAGGCAGCTTGGGGAAACCATGGAAAGGTCTTTGGGGCCTGGTTGTAGATAGGGGGCTGTGGTTTTAATGCATTGCACATGACTGCTTGTGAATGGCTGTGACTGAATGCAGCCTTTTTTTGTCTGTTCCTGGTGCTACCATGCTGATGCAGGAAACAGTGATCAAGTATATTAAAACAAATATGAAAGTCATGTGTGGGCATAACTTTTTGTTTGGTGGAGGTCCTCCCTCACATCTTTATTGAATCAGTCCTTCCATATTTTTGGTGAATAGCAATAACACAGGATGTACTGTGCATATGCAAAGTTTAAATAAAAAGAAGAGATTTATACAGAAACAGCAAATCAAATAAACCAGTTGTAGGGCCTTTAGTGGTGTAATGAGCTATCGAGAGGAAGGGATGAATGGTGGTGGTTACTCTCACCACCTAGTGCTTTCCCTCAGTATCATATTTTACCACTACCAGTTCAGCCATCCCTACTAGCTTCACTCATGAAATTTGCTGTTAGTATTTCACATAATAGGTAATTATTTTTGTGAACTTTAAAAATTGTGGATTTCATATTGGTGAGAAAACATCATATAAATTCACTCATGGCACATTAGAGATGACTCTAGAAATAGTTTAAATATTTTTTTTATTGCATGTGTTTGTACTGAAGTAAGATACTGATCTGTACTGTTTATTGATATACTCAGTATTACAACATAATTATGTGAGATATTGCCACCCTGTGTTCAAGTGAGTTGGACTGCCTTCCTTGTTGGATGCAAATGGCAATAACATAGTCATTCTCATTAACTTTTCAGTAGAATAGTAGTGTGTGATGCCTAAGTCTCTTCAAGGCATTGGAATTGTTGGAGTGTCAAACAAGTAGTAAATTACATTTAATTGCCCTTCTTTGCTGTGCTAAACATATTTGTTGTGTTTGATGAATCTTTGTAATCATGTTTTGTACAAGTGTGTTTATCCTCATGTAATGAGTATATGTGTGCACCTGACTTTTCTGTCAGTTTGTATGTTTTTTAACTGGCTATACTTTGATATATGTCTCTTTTAGAAACTGATATCTTAATGATATTTCAGCACCCAGTGTTCTATGTGCAACCCCAAGATAATGTTTATGTGTATCTTCCTTTATATCAGATGAAGGAAGTGTGTATGAAAGGGTACAACGAACATATTAAGCGAGGCAGCAGAACCAAAGGTCGCTTAGAGGCAGCACACAGCATTGTACGTCTGGTAAGTGAATTTCAAATGTGGTTGTATTATAAACCTCAGTATTAGAGGATTTTAACATTCCTTCTCATTTTTCACTTTTGACTTCTTATTAATTCTCTAAGCCTTTATATTTTTTCATGCTGTCTATAAAAATATGCCTCTATTTAGTCACACCCAGAGAACATAGACCAGAAAGCACCTGTTCTTGTATTTTAAAGGATTGTACTTCTGAATTTGCAGTTGCTTGTGTTTCAGTTTTAACTGGAAGCCTCATCTTTGCCTTCACCTTGTGAAGATGCATAAGTACAGCCCATCCCAAAGAAGGGTCACAAATATAATCCTTTCAACTCTTTCTATAGCTTTTCTACTATTTTTTATCCAAATTCTCTTAATTTCTCCTCAGATCTCACCTTCTTAAATGTTTTGATCTGACAGTTTTCATTCTGAGTGTAATACAGTTTTTATGAAGTGAAATCTACTAATATCTTGTCATCTGGTATTGATAAATGATCCTGTCAAGAGATTTTAGTGAGTTTCTTTTTTATAGCCTTTGATCTGTCAGAAATTTTTGATAGGCTGTGGTATAGACCTCAGATCTTCAATCTCATGTCTTTCAGTTCTCTTTTTCCTTCTCTCTTCTCTTCTGTCTAGCTTTGTTTTTGTTTTTGTAATTATTGAAGGATCAACCTTTTCCTCCTTCTTCATTGACATCAGTCTTCCTCAGATTTGTCTTGTCTCAATTATTCTGCCAGCTTTTTATCAGTAACCTTCATTTTTCTTGAATATCAAAGTTCACCGTGATGGTGACGAATCGCATCTGTACTTTACCACATTTTTCAATCTGCATCATATTCGCTTGCTTAAGCTATATCTTGTATCTTCTCAGCCATTTCCAAAACATTTGGAATAGACTTCCTCATGAGACTTAAGTCAGTGTGGTTAGACTCATAACTATTAAGTACGGTTTCCTTTCCAAACATCAAAAGTCAAGTTTTTCAAGTGGTTTAAAGATGTATTTAACCTTACATTTTCAGAGAAAATAATCACTTCAGTTGTATACTTCATCCACTATTTCACTCTGTTAGCCAAAAGTTAATAGGTGCTTCTCCCAGGGGTTAGGGAAGAAAGTATACTGTGTCATAGAAGGCAACTAAGAGGTGCGGGAGTGGATTGCTTGAAATTCTCCCCAACTTCTTTTTGTTTCTAAAAACTGAAACAGAAGAATGAACCAAGCAAGGAGTGCTTATCCTCCTGAGAAGCGTAGGTTGGGATGTCTATGTTGTGTGTGGGTGTAATGAAGATGAAAAGAAAGGAGAGATAGTTTTAAAAGGAACCTGGATGTTCGAGCTCTAAGTGAAACAAAGCTCAGGAGTAAGGTAGAAGAACGATATGGGAATGTTGTAAGGGTAAAGTCAGGCGTTAGTGCAAGGTTTGGAGCTAAGGAAGGGGTAGCATTTCTGCTGAGGGAGTTAAGGGATTGTGTGAAAATTTAAGTAAGTGAGCCCCAGACTCTTGTAGGTTAAAGTGAAAGTGGTTTATGAGAGGTGAATGATTAGTAGTGCTTATATACCTGACCATGAGATAACTGACAAAGAGAGATGAATACTTTGAGTGGAGCTGAGTGTGTTTGTTAGCAGCTTTGATTGGTGGTTTAAATGCAAAAATGGATATTTGGGCATTTGAGGGTGTAATGAGGGGCATGGTTGTATTTAGTAAGGTGAACAGAAATGTTGAACAGTTTGTGGAGTTCGTTCCTGAAAAAGGATTGACTATTGGGAATACCTGGTTTGAAAAGAGGGACATATATATGTGCAGTAGAAACGACAGTTAATGGCTATTATTGGATCTTGTACTAATTGCCAAGTGTGCAAAAGATATACTCGTGGATGTAAATACACTGTTGATCATTACCTGGTGGAGGCAGTGATGAAGATAAAGGCTTTCAGAAAAGAGGAAATGACATGGGTGAGAAGAAGGTAGCAGAATTGTTTGAGTTCATAAAAGAGGCTTGTGTTAACAAATACCAGGTGAGACTGAGTTTAGAATAGCAAAAGGTTAAAGTAATTGAAGCTAGAGGAGTGGATGATGAATAGGAGGTATTCAGGGTAGCAGTGCTTACATGTGCAAGAGAAGTTTGTGTCGTGCAGAAGGTGGGAGTTAGGCACGTGAGAAAGGGTAGCGAATGGTGGGATGAGGGCGTTACGTTGCTTGTGAAAGAGAAACGAGAGGTGAATTTGCATTACCTATGGGGAAGGATTGTGAGTAATTTGGAGATACTCAAGAGAAAATGGCAGGAGTTTAAGAGGAAAGTGTAGGGGCTGAAAAAGAGGGCAAATGAGAGTTGCGATGCATAAGTATCAGCAAAATTCAAAGAGAATTCTTTGCTCTTGTCAGTGATAGGTACATATGTACTAACAATCACCCATAGTTGGAAGTCACCAGAGAAGTGCCTCAGGGTTTTGTTTTGGGACTGTTATTCTTCTTGATCTATTTGAATGACGTACCTGAATGTGTTTGCAGATAATGGAAAAAAAAAAAGTCGTGAGGTAAGTGAAAAGTGAAGAAGATTGTAACCGCATACACAGGGACCTAAGCAGACCCCAAAGTTGGTCTTCTACATCGCTGACAAAATTTAACCCAAGCAAATGTGAAGTAGTGAGGATTGGACAAAGTGAAAGAAGGCCTCAGTATGATAATCAGGCAGGGAGTATGTTTCAGGATTGTGTTTGTGTGAAGGACTTTGCAATTAACATTGTTTTAACCATACAGTAGGAAAGTTCCACATTTTAGATGAGTACCTAAAGGAGGAAGTTGGGATTGAATGTGATTAAAAGCAAGCTATTAGGTTCAGTTATCTTTCTATCTATCTATCTAGCAATGCAAAGAAACAGGGTAGGTTGGATGTGAGTTTGACTGGAGAAAACTTGGAGGAAGGGAAGTGTTTTAGATACCTGAGAATGGACATGGTGGTGAATGGAACCATAGAAGCAGAGGTGAGTCATAGGGTTGGTGAGGGTTCAAACATTCTTGGAGCATTGAAGAATATGTGGAAAGCAAGATCACTATATGGGAGGACAAAAATGAAATGGGTATGTTTGAAAGTATAGCAGTACCAAGAAACCAGACCCACAGCTAAATACATCTAATCACCTTTTTACAATTACATAACCAAAAAGAAGATAGTCAACAGAGACAAGTAAGAGGACTCATAAAACGTGTCTACCAAACTATATCACTTTCTAGTATCACTGATGCTTCCAACTCCACCCGAAAAATACAGTCCCTAAGAATAGAACTTTACAGTACTAATTACAACATAATCAACTCCTGCATACCTCTGCATACCACTTCAGCTATACTCCCCAATTGCAAACCCTGATGAGCATACCCAACACTTACATCTGTGATTTCAGGGCTCACAATCCTCTTTGCTTCATCACTTGCAATCAAGATTCTTGAGGAGAACTACTTGAAAACCAGTTGCAACCTCTCGATATCCTCATTCTACATGACCACCCTACCAAACTCCCAACTTGCCATCTCCAGCAGCCACTCTTAACAGACATTTATGGGCAACCTGGAGTATGCTATATGAATTCTCCTCTAGCAACTTACCCATCATAATAACACTCCCTTTGGCCCTCCCAGTCCATACAACCATCAAAAAGGTAAACACAGACTACAGGAAAGCAGACTGGTCAGCTTTCAAAGTGTATGGGAACAAAGCTTCAAAACTTCAGATAGATGATTTACCATCCCTTAATTATGCTGTTTCACACTCCATCAGTATCTCTAACCTAACCAGCAAAAAGCACATACCACAAGAACATAGAAAGAAAGTAACACAAAATTCTCCCAGCAAGGTACACATCCCATAGAACAAAGAAACTACCTCAAACAGAACCTCTTGCCATCAGTGGAAATCAGAGAATAAAAGTAAACACTAACACCATCACCAACTTAAGCATTGAAAGGCAAACTGCAAATTTGCTCTCTATCATCAACACAGTGAACCAACTCAGGAATATGCAACAGAAGATCCACACATCAACTCTGCCCCCACTCATGAAGGCCTCCAGTCCCATTCCAGTGACATCCCTTCTCCCAAAGAACTCACATACATATTAATAAGACACTGCTGTATTCAGAAATCAGCCACAACAGAAACAAATGTCCACCTATCCATTTACTCCTACTGATGCAAGCAATGGAAGTAAAACCTTACAAAAGACTCTGACAAGAAACTTTCACATAACCTCTGACAAGAAACTTTCACATAACCATTTTGGCCCAGTTGCACTTAGATATCCTCTATATCTAGTAATACTCCTGATTGCACAACAGAATCCTTACCATAAGATAACATTCCAACATGATACCAGTCCTAAAACCCTCCAGACCATCCAACTCCTCCTCCACTTATAATCCCTTCTCACTTTTGTCTTCAGTATCCAGATTCTGCAAAAAACTGAGCCACAACAAAAGGAAAGTATCCCACTTGCACCTACACAACACGGCTCCAGATTAGCCACTCCACCACCACACCACACAGACTGACCTCATGTAACATATCCTTGATGGCTTCAACGAACAACAACAACTGTCCAGCATAATACACATGGCCGTAGATATCAGCAGGGCATTTGACAGTTCCCAGACACATCCTCACACAAAAGATACTTGACAATACCCTCCACAAGAATGAGAGAAAGTGGTAAGTTAACTTCATAGTTGGCTGCCATGCTTGAGCCATTCACAATAGAGGTCCCTTGCTAATCACTGGGGTTACATTCCTGGAAGACACTGTGGCTGGCAAAACTGCATGGTTGGCAAGGTATATGGCTTATGGAAAATGGGGGTTTAGAGGGGAGTGACTCATGGGGTACATACCTTACGACCTGTAACAAAATCTATAGGGTTATAAATAAACATGGTAAACTTTAAAAGCAACACACTTATGCTTTAGAAATATAAAGAAATGCTGTACAAAACTAGAAGGTTTTTAGATGGTAAGATCTAATGGCAGTATGTCACCACTGATGCTGTACCTTTGTACTCCTACAAACCAACTAGCCTGCTACTCCACACAAAAGACTACCTCAGTACTTGCCATAGCAACACTGCGTGGTTATGACACTCCTGCCTCACCTATAAGAAAGTGGTCTGCCAGGCTGGGCCACAAGCAGCCCACAGCCACTTGACATTCACCCAATGCATGGATTGATGTTGGTTGTGCCATGGAAAAGGGTGGATACACAAAACTTATTGTGATGTTCAATAAAATGGTTTACATTATTCTAAGTATGCATATTTAGAACTATGGTTGAAAGTCAGTGATAGACAAAGAACCTATGTAGCTTCACCTCCCAAGCACATAAACCCTAATGTAGAGTTCCTAAGAAGCAGTCTTTTCCCAACTCTCTTTAGTCTCCAACTAAACCACACCATGAAGTTACTCTTATGTGTAGATGACCTCTCATTTACATCACAACACCCTGATGCCACAGTAGCAACAACAATCATGCAGTGCTGTATTACATAATTTGAACAGGGTCTCACATAGAACAGACTATTGGCATCTCTCTCTCTCTCTCTCTCTCTCTCTCTCTCTCTCTCTCTCTCTCTCTCTTTTTTTTTTTTTTTTTTTTTCAGACAAGAATCCAACCTGCATGTTCCACTCACCAATTTGGACTATACTTCCTCTGAACAAAAGACCAACTGTTCTTTGCATCACATAAGATGCACATATGACATTCACTTTCCACACCAAAAGCATCAACCCAAAAGCAGCACATAAACTAAATGCCCTCATAACACTGCACTGGTACTAGATTTAGACAAGACAGAGAATCCATCTGCTTCTTCTTCAAACAATTTGTCCACTTTATCCTGAACTATGCATCACCTGCCTGGTTATCCACCCTCTGAAAGGCAAATATAACAGAGCTGCAAACCACACAAAATAGAGTACTTGGAATAATCTATATCTACCTAGCAACAACAACAACAAAAAAGTACTCAATGCCATCACAATGAAACAGAGTTTCTCCCCAAGACATTCACACCTCAACATGCTTGCCACTCAGTTCTTTGTAACATTACTAGACCCTTCCTATCCAAACCACTCTAACTAACCACCAACTTAAAACCTTAAGTAGAAATCAAAAGCTTATCCCTTTATCACACTTCAGCAGGGTATACCCGCTGAAACTGCCTAACCCCTTTATCACACTTCAGCTGCGTACACCCACTGAAACCACACCCTCATCAAACACAATCTTGACAAGACATATTCACAGTGAAATGGCCCAGCAGGCACTAAGCAGTTGACCTATCAACTCATATCCTTCTAGAAGTGCTAATTAGTTAATGTTTTCCTTACTCTTATGATACCTCCATATACCCCAGATCTGCATAACCCTCCCTACTAT
This sequence comes from Panulirus argus, assembly GCA_038088735.1. Classification (NCBI taxonomy): domain Eukaryota; kingdom Metazoa; phylum Arthropoda; class Malacostraca; order Decapoda; family Palinuridae; genus Panulirus; species Panulirus argus. The sequence goes on along the minus strand of JAYMFT010221519.1, from coordinate 2,466 downwards.
CAGTTTAGGTAAGATTTTCATAGGTTCTCTTGAATTTTGAAAGTGTTTCCCTTACTTTTATGGTGACCATATTTTCAGATCAGCATAATCCTCCCCACTGTTAGTTTAGATAGGCATATTTCCAGTTGAATGTAACCCCTTTATAAGAAGGGTTTCATTGATTCATATAATGAGAGATTATTAGAAGTAAAGATCTTTACGAATGTAACCTCATCATTGTATGAGGGGCCCCTGGTGTGCTTTTCCTTTGCAGCACTGCAATTAACTCTCTTATGTATGCTTTTTGGAACTCACTCTTAGGGCAGAATATATGAAAGATAATCAGATAACTGAGAAAAGAACAGAACTTTACTGCCATGCATCAAGACAGCATGAGTAGTGGCATGGGCTATGGCACTTCATGGTAAACAGCCTTTAACTCTAGAATGTCATTTTCCAAAATAGCAGTAATTGCTTCTTACTACATGTACTTTGTAGACATATTACATGTTGTTTGTAAAACTTTGTTATTTTCAGTTATATGGCTCTATATCTTATTTTATACAGGTACATCACTGATTTTCCAGCACCCTTGGTTCCAAAACCTTGCCAGTTTAACCGTTTTGCTGGATCAGGCGTGGCCATGTAATATTAACATATCAACACACCTCCAACCCACTAATTATACACCTCCCATGTCTCTAAAGCACCATGGACCGCTGGAAACATAAAGTATAAATGATACAAGCTTGTTGATACCTTTACTGTGCAAGGTACTGTACCTGTACATCTGCATTGTACACCTGCTCAGGACTGAAGTGCTCGTCAGCTATGAGTTTCACAAATTCATCCACATACTCGGCAGCTCCTTTGTGGTTTGCAGACTGCTTTTCTCCACACACTTTTTGCATGGAAATTCCATGACACATCTTGAATCTTTGAAACCATCTGTCATAATAATCACACTCAGATTCTAATTTAAGTTCTTTTTGAACAACTGAGCCTGGTCCATTATCATGCTACCTGACAAGTCCATTCCATCAGTCCAATGTTGTCGAAACTATTCCATCATCACTCGATCGTGCTAAGTACTCTTACCATCTTTCATAGTTTTCCTAATGCATATTTGCTTCTTGGAATCACTGTCTGCATAGAATTTCATCATTTTGTCCCTTTGCTTCTTTATATCATGAACAGTTAATGAACCAATACTGTAGATGTCACACAGCTTATGCACCGAAACACCTGTTTTTTTCAACAGTTCAGCTTTCTCTTGGATTGGTATGGACTGGTGTTTATGTTTGACACCACCACTAACACTCGCATCTCTCTCAGAAGCCATAGCTAGAGTTAGATTTAAGCAAAGTAAGCTAAGACGCTCTCAAAATCGAGGTATCACCACCAACAAGTGTAGTGTAAACAATCCAAGTGAGCGTTCACTACACACAACGCCATCTATGGCCACCCAGTAAACTAGTCTGGTGGCCATGGGAAATTCAAGTTCCGTCTCATAATTTTGTCCGGACTAAAAGAGGTGCTGGACCGTCAGTTGCCAGAAAATCGATGGTGTACCTGTACTTTGAGAGGAAAATTTATTATACCACTTTTAACCAGTATAACACTGTGTTTAATACTGAAACAAAATGTTGCAGATCTTAGAGCGTTTACCAAGAAATGTGAAGGGTGAAACATGGGACAGCGTGCGTGCATTCATATCATACCTGGATTTTGTTTGTGTTGCTGGCTCAGAGCTAGTACCACCATTCACAGGCTTGGTTGACGAGCTAAGCAGAGGACCTCTTCTCACCAGATCACTTTATGCCCTTCATCATTTTGTCTGTCATCCAAAGAGGCATGTGAAGTAAGTTAAAAATCTTAAATTTTGTATGAAGAAAGAAGACAGAGTAGCAATACAGAACATATACTTGACTCTTCTGTTCTTTCAAAATAGAATTTTGCTAGAGAAATTGGTTAAGCAAAACTTTAAGGGTATGTTAGGAAGATGAATTTAGAGAGTTTCTAACAAAACATTCAGAGTGGTAGCATTCAGAGATATGTGTGATAATATGAACATTCGTATATATACATATATACAGATGTACATATTCATACTTTCTTGCCTTAATCCATTTATGGCGCCACCCCACCCCACAAGAAACAGCATTTCCACCCCCCTGCATCAGCTAGATAGCACCAGGAAGCAGATGGAGAAAGGTCACATATATATTCATTTATTTTCATTATACTTGATCGCTGTTTCCTTTGTCAGTGAGGTAGCACCATGAAACAAACGAAGAAAGACCCATTCTCTCATATACACACCTATATATATACACGCATATATATGCACAATACATACATATGAATATCAACATATAAATATATACGTACATATTCATACACATGTGTATACACATGTACACATATACATATTCATACTTACTCGCCTTCATCCATTCCTGCCCCCCCCACCCACCTTCCTGGAAA
>JAYMFT010221508.1:0-11343 GCA_038088735.1 Panulirus argus | reverse complement strand
AGCCCTCGCTTGGACTTTGGTCTGTGTGGTCTGTGTATCTCTGTCACTCCCCCCCCCCCCTCTCTCTCTCTCTCTCTCTCTCTCTCTCTCTCTCTCTCTCTCTCTAACTTCAAACCCTTCCAGCAATCCCCTTGCCCTTCAGTGCCCCTCCCGACGTGTCACTTCTCCCCGTCCCTCTCGGCCATTCACGGGACATCCTCGGCCGAATAAACAAATATCGTGCAGCGCCTCACACTGCACTATCTGTCATCAGTGGTCAGGCCAACAATGGCACGTTTCTCTCTGCTCAGGACTCTGGTGACAGTATTGTCCAGGAGGAGGAGGAGGAAGAGGAAGAAGGGAAGGGAGAACGAAACGAGGAGGAGGACGAGATGGATCAGGAAGAGAATGAAGGGGAAAAAATGAAAAGGAGGAGAAGAGAAAGGGTGGAAGGGAGAATAGAGTGAAGGTGAAGGAATAGGAATGAATAGGGAACTGGAAGAGGCAGACGATAAGAGCAAAGAGTCCTTATGCCACAGGTCCGACCGGGTCACTGACGAAGGCAGTAGCGAACACCTTTCCTGCGACTGTCAGGAGGTACGAGTCTCCGTTGGCCCATGGCCCACTCCAGCGGTCTGTCACAACAGTGGCTTTATTAATGTCCAGTCTTTCGCGTCAGCCACTCCAGCAGCCACGACAACGGCTCCCTTTATCACTGTCAACCTCATCAGCCAGTATGGACAACTGACTTCGCCATGACTATCCACAAGAGCTCGTCCAGACCACCTATTTTATTTCAGGTCCCCCGCTCTAGCAGTGACGTTAGCGCCCGCCTCTGCCCAAAAGTCAACCATAGCAACCAGTACATCCACTAATTCTACCTTACGAGCACGCTAAATGTAGTATATCATCCACGACTGTCAACCCACACCCAAAGCTACATCGAACCACCTCGCCATCCACTTGGGTCCGGAGCCCTATCGATATCCTTTGCCATCTTGCCTGTCGCCAGTATCCTGCATATCCTCCACCGATCGTTCCATCTCCATAAACTCCAGACAGAGCCACAACGTGTGAAAGGACGTCTTGCATTAGTCTCGATGGAAAGTTTCTCCTCCCTCCCCATCACAACAGACTTATCTTTCGATTTATCTATGCATTAGCCTCAGTAGCATAACTTTCTTGAATGCTCCTTCTCACAGCGGGCACATTTGGCTCTTTCCATCTCTCGCCACACTCTCCTCTGTGAGTGACCTGACTGACCGCCAAATCTCTTTTTTGTGTCTGCTTTTCTGTTTCATTCCTTTTCCATCACTTCAAGTGTTCTACTTTCTTATTATCGGTTTCTGCAAACAACCTTCATGTTGGCATTTGTCTAAACCAGTATTATCACTGTGTGTTAATGCTTATTGTTTCTCTTAACTGTTAATCACTTTGGGCTAAATGGCTTTTGACTGACCTGATGACTTCATTTCTCAGATCATATTCGTATACGTATGTCATTTTGGCTTAGTTGAGACCTGATGTGATGTGCCTTAAAACACACCAATCCTTTGTGGTGTCACCTTATGACACACCAGACCCTCAATAATGTCACCTTATGACACACCAGACCCTCATTGATGTCACCTTATGTATGACACACCAGACTTCAGTGACGTCACTTTATTATCTAATAGACCCCCACATGTGTGACCTGTCACATTACACTCCTGCAGTTGTGTGCGCTTACAACATACCAGAGTTTGTAAAGTCATCCATAACAGTTCCATATTTTGACCCACCTGTACTTTACTGCAAAGTACAGGGCCTAAGATGACCTGATTTGCTAGTTACTGTGTTGACCTCTTCCTCTTCTACTATGATGACCTGACCTGCTAGTGGTCATGGTGACTACTTCCTTGGCTACATTGACGACCTTACCTGTTAGTAGTGGTCATGGTGACCACCTTCTTCGCCACACAGTCATCCTTCGCTGAAGGAGAAGGTTTGTGATGAGTTGTCAACCAGCAACACCGAGTTTGAAAACGGAGAGTGAAGGTTGAACGCCCTCTCTTATCTGGCCATGGATAGGTCCAGGCTCGCGTCGCAGAACTCCTGGAGGTTGTGCATGACTATGTTCGCACCTTCTGGAGGTGACCCTCTACTTCTGTGCTTGCCTGGAGACAGCTGAGGTCAGAGTGGACCAGTAGTATTAACAAATGTCTTAACATGTGTACAGCATTGTGCATGTGCCATAGCTTCAGACATCAGCTATAAAAAATTTATTTTTACCTTGTACTTAGAATACAGTAAATATCACAGGTAGCTTTATTGCAACTGTGAACCATACAGGTAGTTATCTGCATGACAAAGGATCATCACACCACACCTGTACTGAGATTTTCCGTGTGCCTGTGATCTAGATTCTGACTACGACCGCTTCATTACAGCTATATGTGGGGGTAACAAGACGTTGATCGATTTCACTGGTACTGTACTGTACCATAAACTGGCAAACCGTTTACTGGACTCACAATATGACTGTACTGTGCTCACATTGTTCCCTCACCGTCCACTGGTTTCTCCATCTGTGTATCCTGTCTTTCATATCCACAACATTCAGCACATGACTTGTAATCAAATGCCCTTCCTTTATGCTGACTTTATGCTGACAGTCGGTACGTTCGTGTTCATCCCCTCTGTTTCCTTCTTTGCCCATCTTTCTAACTGTACTTTCTCTGCTTACCTCTCTTCATATAACTACTGCAAAATATTCTTTTCCACGAAACTCCCCTGTTTTTATCTCATACCTTCTCAGATTCTTCTTGCTCTTTGAATTCCCATCGTTCCTCTTCCATCTTTTCTTCCTCTGATATTTTACTACACCCTGCGCGCCGTACACGATATTTTCTTTTTTAACACTCACTCTCTCCCCACAGCTCTCGCCCACATGATGAAACACTTGCAGGGCAAGTTCCGTGCGCTGGGCAATATTGGCGACGTACTCATGAAGATGAAGAACTACGACGAGGCTGTCAAAGTTTACCAGAAACAGCTGGTCCTGGCCAAACAATCCCGTGACAAGGTGCTGGAGGCCTCAGCGTACGGTGCTCTTGGTCTTGCCCATAGGCTCCTCAAGTGTTTTGACAAGGCACTTGGGTACCACACTCAGGTGAGATACCACCTAAGTAATGCTGTAAAAGTTTTGGATACCACACGAATGTAATATGATTTAGTGGTGGAGTTGCATATTGAGTCAGGCTCATTTAAGAACTGACAAATAGTGACAGTGTTTACACAAGAACATAAAAGTAACCGGTGCAGTTAAGTTCCACATGCAAAGGTAGCGTTATCCGTGGGGCATATAAGTCATCTCAGTTCTTACGATTAATGTTGAAGTAATACGCAATACAAGTAAGTCTTGGATAGGTCTTGTATAAGGCTCCTAGTATCCACATTCACATAGATTTGTAGTTAGAAGTGTACGTAAATATTTCACCATTTGAAAACCCTTTACTCTTTACATGGTGTAATGCTAAGTGAAATGTTAATACATGTGTGTGTGTGTGTATATGTGTGTGTGTATATGTGTGTGTGTGTATATGTGTGTGTGTATATGTGTGTGTGTGTATATGTGTGTGTGTATATGTGTGTGTGTGTGTGTGTGTACTAATTATATCTCTGTTCTCTTCATACTTGACTAATGTCTACTACATTAAGCCAGAGTTAACACGATCACTGACTTGCCCATCTGTCTGCTGCCAACGACTGAACTTACGGTCAGCTGTGTTGTCAAGTACAGTAATCATGTTCATCACCTAAAGACAACCTTGATTACTTCTACAGTCATTTCAGTGTAAACTCCCAGTGTTATTTATTACAAATGATTGTATAAAGGATAATTTATCATTTATCATCTGTATTTATTTACTTTCACTGTCTGTTGTTTATATATACACTCACTGTATAGTAAGGTTTATAGTACCACCAGAATTAGAAGAATCAGCCAGATCTTCAATATATGATTACCCCGAAATGACGTTTCACAGCTCGCACGATCATACTGATGCTTTTGAACATTCCACAAAGGATTTCACTTCTTATTATGAGAGATAAGAGCAATGTGCCTTTGCTAATATGATTGACACTTATTCGGCTGATGCTGATGATGCCACTATTCAGGCTGATAATAAGAGAAAAGTTGCTGTCCTGATATAACTGTGCTGGGTAAGAGTACTTATAAGTTAATGCATGATTTATGTAGTTCAAAGTTACCCAAGGAACAGACTTTTGATGAAATGATCAAATTACTGACAGACCATTACAGGTTCCAGAGACTTCACATTGCTGAAACTTTTAAATTCCACAGATACATTCAGGAAGCAAATTAATTCATTGCATATTACAGAACTAGGCTAAGAAAGATGACTGCAACATGTGATTTTGGCCAGTTCCTCTCAAGAGCATTGAGAGATCAGCTTGTAAATGGGATCCACAGTGCTGAGACCCAAAAGAAGTTGATTACCATCGAAAGATCTTTTGGAGAATGTCTACAAATAGCTCAGTCTCATGAGCTGCTGGAACTGAGATGCAGCAGTTCCAAAATAAAAATGCACTTGTTCAACAAGTTCAAGCTGTGGAGAGTGATGAAGAAGCTTAGGTACATCAAGTCCAGCACTTAAGAAAGTCACCACAGCTAGTGCACAATCCATGAGCCATGCCCAGGTAGTATAACCGCTCCAGTGCAAGGGAAGGAAAATTTCCAGGTCAAGCCATCAATGCATACAAGTACTTCTCTTGTGCAAAATTAGGACACCAAAGAGGATAATGCTGGTTTTGTAACTATATAACAAGTGCATCATCAAGGGACACATCGCTACCGCATGTAACAGGAAGAATATTCAAAATGTGAGGGTTGAAGACAATGAAATACAAGATGTGATTCAGCTTCAAGAGACAATACATATTGTGAATTCTGTGTAAACCGGTACTACAGAATATGCTCCCATTAATACTTATTTGAGGCTTGAAAAGAATGTTACTATGTAGTTACATACAGGTTGTGCCATTTCTATTGCCCCTGAGGACTGGTATGAGAAATATTTTTCTAGGTTACCATTAAGCCATGCAAAGTACATCTCCTTACTTATACTGGTGAGAACCTTAAACAGTTAGACAAAACAGAAGTGGAAATATATTACAAAGAGAAGCAATTTAAACTTCCCCTAATGAATACTCCAAAAGGTACATATACTTTGCTAGGAAGAATTTAAATGTTCAAATTGGTACTTGATTGGAAAGATGTGTTTTCAGTAAATCATATTCATGCCACTAAAGGTATTCTAGATGTTTGCGCTATCCTAAAAATCTACAGTGAAGTGTTTAAAGATGAGCTAGGATGTTATAATGGTCCAGGAGCTGAATTCATTGTCACAGAAAATTCAAAATTTCAAAAAGCTACACCAGTTCTGTATGCATTTTCAGCCCAGAGTAAAAGAAGGAGTTTACTGAAAAGGAAAGTGATGGGGTAATTGAGAGAGTTTACTGTGCCCCATTAGTGCTACTCCCATTGCATCTGTGAATAAAAAAGATTTAGATAAAGTCAGAGTGTTTAGTGATTTTAGTGCAACTTACAAGTGTTCAGATGTAGTAAAGTACCCTATTCCAAAGATTGAAGATTTACATTCAGCTTTGAGAGCTTGTTCTCTATTTAATGTGTTGGGACATGTCACAAGCATACCATCAAATTCCTATTGCAACTGAATCTCATGAATACCACATTATCAATACTCATTTTGGACGTTATTTAGAGATTACCTAATGGTATTCACTCTGGCCCTGTTATTCTTCAGAGAATAATTGTTTCTATACTTTCAGACATTCCAAAGGTTTTATGCTATTTAGATGCTATCCTCATTGCAGGAAAAGACAAGAAGGATCACCTAAATACTATGTAAAGTTCTGCAAAGGTTGCAAAGGCAGGTTTTAGATTAGATGAGAACAAATGCAAATTGTAGCAAAATCCTGTCACATATCTTGGTCCCCCCAAAGAAGATAAACTTGCCATAACTCCAGCTCCACCCCTTAAAATTGGATCATCTTTAAAATCCTTCCAAGGCCTGTTAATGTTCTATTCAGATTTCTGAAAAACCACTTCTCTGTACTTGCTTCCCTTAATAGATTGCTAAAGAGTGATGTTAAATGGGTTTGAACAAAAGTAGAGGATCAAACTTTCTCTAAGGCAAAAATGTTACTGCTACATTCAGATACTCCTGTTTGCTGCGATGACTCTTAACCATTATCCCTATCATGTTTCATGTCCGTTTATTTGTTTCTCCTGTCATTTCAATATAAGCAGCCTCTAGAATATCTTAACATTTTACTGTACATTTTCTCAGTGCCCTATAAGTTCCCCCAGCCTACCTAACTAACCTCATACGTCCTTCTGCAGGAGCTGACGATCCGACAGGAGATGGGCGACATCAAGGGGGAGTGCAAGGCTCATGGCCACCTAGGTGCTGTCCACATGTCCCTTGCCAACTACACCAATGCAATGAAGTGTTATGAAGAGCAGCTTGAGAGGGCCAAGGAACTTAAGGTAGATATTACTGTAAAAGCTAAAAGTTATTTGCTGTTGTAGATGTACTTGAACACCATCATCACTCTTACAGGTTGGCAAGAAAATCTAGTTTAGTCTGGAACTCGGACTTCACAGTAACCACCCTTATGTTTACCATAGTCAGTACCCTGCCAACTCATTATGATCCAAAGATTAATAGAAAATATTTTTGAATATCTGATTATAGGATTCGACGGCATTTAGGGTAAAATGTAAATGCCACAAGAACCAGAAGGGGTCCAAATACTGTAACAACTCACTCACTTCCTAATTCCAGGATTCTGGAAACAGTCTGGGCAAGGTATAAGCATTATAAATCTTACGCTTCCTGCCATGGGGAGGTAACCCTCCTGAAGTATTTTTATGATCCTGATTCCACATACCCTTGTTTATAGGAAGATTCTAATAACAGTACCAGTAACGCTGTGGTGTAAGTGGATATAAATGTACATTGTGCTTCACTTTTTAAGTACAATACTAAACTGTACATTATAAAGTTTATTAAAGTGAAGAACTAAGGTAAAAACAAGTAGGAATATCATTAGAAGGAAGTTTTGCCCAATATGAATATTATTGTATGAAAGGCTTTTTTTAGTGTTCTTTTAGCTCTTTACTGAACTGATCTTGGTGGATACTTATTCTTCTTTCTGTGATTTATACCTTAATCCTGATGTTGATATGGAATATATGTGCGAGAAAACCATGATTATTCGTAAACTTCCTGTAAGATGAGGTGTGATGCATGTGCAGCTGTAAACATCCATGTTTAAAAATATGTTCCAACACAATATATAACTTTATTTTCAACTGTTAGTTCCTCCGCCATTCATCATCATCATAGATTATGTCTCTTCTTCATTGTCATTTTTTCCATCTCCATATACCATCCTTTATTTATTATAATTCATCCTTTTCACCTTTACTAAAATCAACATTTGGTTCACAGGATGCAGCATTAGAAGCCCAGGCTTTTGGCAACCTAGGTATTGCTCGCCTCAATATGGGCCATTTTGAGGATGCCATTGGATACCTAGAGCAGCAACTGGCAACACTGGAGCAGCTGTCCACCACCACTGCTATCATAGATAAGGGACGTGCATTTGGGAACCTTGGTGACTGTTATGATGCTCTTGGAGACTCTGAAGAGGCCATCAAGTGCCACGAACAAGTCAGTTACATTTTTTATTGGTTGTATGAAAGACTAAAATGCATTTTTCTTTTTTTTACATAATTTCTGTTCCAGAAAATGCTGAGCCAGATATTATCTGGCATGTGCTGTTAACACTGAAAAATTGTACACACACACACACACATTATTCTTCTGTTAAAAACTCTTCATTGCATTTAGTAATGTCCTCCTACACAGTATGTTTTTTAACACCTTTCACAAGTGCATCTCTTTCAACTCTACCATATGCTCTCTCCAGGTTCATAAATGCCACATACAGATCTCTTTTCTTCTACAAGAATTTCTCACACAAATCCTTAAAAAAAAAAAAAAAAAGGTTCTCACATCATCCAAGTCTGATGTTCTTTTGCATGCCACCTACCTCACAGTCATCACCCTCCCATACGCCTTACCAAGTTCATACAACAGACATACTTCTCTAATCTGAACATTCGTTTTTGTCTCTCTTGCATTTATAAAAGTCCACTATACATGCAATCTGCCCATCCTCATGCACCTCAGCTTTGGCCATACATACTTTGAAAAGCCTGACTAATCAGTCAACAACTCTGTCACCCCTTGTCTTCAGAAATTCATCTGCAATCCCATTCACACCTGCTGGTGTGCCACTTTTCATAACAAGACTTTCTGTACATATCTCTTTTCAACAAACCATTTGCTATGACTCTTATCATTATGAATACCACCTTGCTCCAAACACACTACATCAGCCATCCAATTTCAACAGCCCTTCAAAAATGCTCACTCCTCTTTTTCACCTCTTCTTTACATGTTACCACCTAACCTTCTACTTCCCTCACTGTTACTTCCATTTGTTCTCTTGTCCCCTTACACTATTTACTTTCTTCCAAAACATTTTCTTAATTTATCTATATATCTCACCCTATCCCTCATTTTTCTCTTTTTCAGCTCATAAACATTCTTCTCGACCTCTTACTGCATTCTCTATTATACCTGCTCATTGCACCCCTTCCCTGTAGGTACTGCCCATACAACTCTCATTTCTCTTTCAGTAGCATTTAAACTTCGTCCCACTTATCACTACCCTTTTTCGTATACCTGCTTCCCAACCTCCACATACTTCACACTTCACCCACACATGTAAGCGCTCCTTCCTTAATACTTTCCGTTCCTCACCCACTACCCTTGTTTCCTTTACGCTTACCTTATGCTATTCTTCACTCAGTTTCTCATGGTATCTCTGCACACAGGAGGCCTCTTTTCTAAACTAACTTTCTTCCACAACTTTTTACCCACACACCCTTTTTTTCTCAAAATTTACTGCAATTACTATTATTATTATTATTATTGTTATTATTATTATTATTATCATTATTATTATTATTATTATTTTTTTTTATTATTATTATCATTATTATTATTATTATAATTATTATTATTATTATTATTATTATTATTATTATTATTGATATTATTTTATTGTTATCATTATTATTATTATTATTAGTAGTAGTAGTAGTAGTAGTAGTAGTAATAATAGTAGTAGTAGTAGTAGTAGTAGTAGTAGTAGTAATAGTAGTAGTAGTAGTAGTAGTAGTAGTAGTAGAAGTAGTAGTAGCAATATTGGTATTTTTCCACAGAACTTCTATATTCAAATGACAGTCTAGGTATTATTGTTATACTGAATGCAGTTGAATGGGGATATTGTATTCCTTATCATGGAAGCATAAAGTTTGAAACCAGACATGACCGTGAAAAAGATGGAATCATTTTTACATTTCATTATGAAAGAAGAAAATTTATGTAGATAATTAACATCCTCAGTACCTGGCCATCGCTCTCAAAACCAAGAGCCCCCGGGATCAGGAGCGTGCATACCGTGGCCTAGGCAGCTCCCACCGCTGCATTGGCAACCTACAACAGGCCCTCGTCTGCTATGAGAAGCGTCTTGTAGTTTCCCATGAACTAAACACCCCTGCTGCCAAAGGATCGGCTTATGGCGAGTTAGGACACATACACTCTCTACTGGGGAACTTTGAGCAAGCTATATCATGTATGGAACACCAGCATCAGATAGCAAGGTGGGTGCCCTTCCATGCTTTACCAGCATTAGATATCCAGGTGGGTACTCTTTTGTGCTGTACAAGCAGCATCAGATAGGCAGGTGGGTACTATTGAGTGCTGTACCAGCAGCATCAGATAGCCAGTTGGGTACTCTTGTGTGCTATATCAACGTTAGATAGTTAGGTGGGTACTCTTGTGTACTGTACCAACACTAAGTAGCGATGTAGGTACTCTTGTGTGTTGTACCAACATCAGATAGCGAAGTGGGTTCTCTTGTATGCTGTGCCAACATTAGGTAGCTAGGTTGTTACTCTTGAATGCTGTACCAGCATCAGATAACCTGGTGCATGCTCTCTTTTGCTTTACTAACAATAGATAGGTAGGTGGGTATTCTTGTGCGCTGTACCAGCATCAAATAGCAAAGTGTGCTGTACCAGCATCAGATAATCAGATGGGTACTGTTGTTTGCCGAATCAGTATCAGATAGCCAGAACAGTTTGCTGTACTTCTTCCCTGTACATCACCCTTTACTTCCTCCTTGTACAGTTTACTGTACTTTATCCCTATACAGCTTACTGTGCATCCTCTGCATACAGATATGAAGCCCATTACTACTCTTTTTATTGCCATGTTGTTGTTGTTCAGGCATATCTGTCATTTCCAGATGTATCATTTCATCGTTTGTCATCTTCCTGTTTTCCTGAGATTCATGGTACATTGAAATTTTGCAAATAATGAAACTCCAGGCATTGAAGTGTTATAGTAATGGTTTTGACTCAGTTCTGAATAGTCTTTGAAGTGCTCTGTGATGAAATATTTGTAAATGTAAGATGAACTAACTGTCCACAGGGAACTGGGAGACAAGCTGTGTGAGGCTGAGGCAGCTTGTGGGCTGGGGACAGTATACCAGCAGATGTGCGAGTACACCACTGCCCTCAGGTACCATCAAATGGACCTACGTATTGCTGAGGAGCTCACCAACCCAGCTGAGCAAGGCAGGGCCCATGGTAACATCAGCCTTGCTTATGAGTCCCTTGGCAACTTTGAACAGGCAGTAACTCATGGGGAACAGCATCTCAGCATTGCTGCTCAGATGAACGATAAGGTATGTATTTCCCGTTATTCTGACATTTTTATGATTGGAGATAGTACAGAAGTATGTTGACATAAAACATTCAAAGTATTGAAAGCATTACCATTGATACATTCAAGAAGAGATAAAAGATGTTCTGCTCAAGTCCATGACTGACAGTACTTGTGCCCCTTTAGTTATACGAAAAGTTACAGAATTTTCTCCTTGAAATGTCTGCATGCCTTTCTACTCGTACCACATTAACCTGTGAGTTCCATTTCTCTTTTGTTTTCAAAATCACCCTTGAAAGTACCCATTGGTCTTTTGCTGTTTGAATTCCTTTGTATTTCCTTTGCAAGTATCAGTCAAAATATTAGGATACATAGTACTGGAAACCCTCCTCTTCTTGTATTTTCAATTTCTAAAAAGGGAAACAGAAGAAGGAGCCAGGCAGGGAGTGCTCATCCTCCTCGAAGG
>JAYMFT010221497.1:0-11343 GCA_038088735.1 Panulirus argus | reverse complement strand
CCCACACACCCACACACACACACACACACACACACACACACACACACACACACACACACACACACACACACACACACTGGTTGAGTCAGTGTCAGGAGTCGATAAGATTACATTGAACAGTTGCCCTTGACATCCGGGAGGGGATGATGATTATATGTAATCTAATCTTATTTCATTATCTTATTTAAATTACCGAATAATTAAGCAACTGCTTTTAACTTGTATAATAGCTATTAGTGTTACTCATCTTTATTAAAATGAATTGAGTTATCCAAGTTACGTGTCCTTAATGGGAGCTAATTTTTTCTCTCTTTCACCTTATTTCTTGAAATTGTACTCAAATAGGCGTACTTTAGATGAAAGAAGATAAACAGTTCATTTTGTACATCAAAATTTATTTCAAAAACGCTGATCATGAATATCTGATACAGACGGAATTAGATGTATTCTTTCACCGCGTTACTGTAATTATGAAGCGTGTTACTGCGGCCTTTGGCACCTCCGAAGGATGAAGTATTATGAGATTCACATCACGTTACTTGCAACATCTTTTACCATATCCCAACCCAGGAACTGCTTTAAGATACTGACTGACTCTTGAAGCCAATCCCGTTGATAAGTACCTAACTGTTTGATATTTTGATCACTATTCATTTGTTAGATTAGGATCATCTTTTTGTCGTTAGAATTATAGGAACTAACTGACCAAATTGTCTCTAGCTGGTCTTCAAGGCGTATGAGTTCCAGTCAGGTTAGCAACTGGGCGGAAAAAAGGCAAATTTTAATCTGATTATCTGTTTTGTCCACGAGAAGGTATTTAGCTTGGTCAGGAAATGTTGCGACGAGGTTAGAAGTGTTTTGAGTAAATCTAAAATCCTTCTGGCCAGAGTAGTGGCAGAATTTACTTGATTCTTAGCAATATTATCCATGCAGAATTTGCTGATGACTATAAACGCTGATTAGTATACACATTTTGGGATCAATCCAAGCTTTAGCTCAGATACCGAGTGCTAATCAGTATTTCTGTAATCAGCGTCTACAGTCTGTGTGATCAGAATAAGTTCTGTTTAGGTCTTTGATGCGTTTCCCGACCATGACGTCGTTGGTCGTTTATTAATACGTCGGTCCAACTACGTCAACGTAAATCCCTGTGGCGGTATGTGGGTCAAGTTTGTCCAGCGCGTGTGATTCAGTGCCGGGTGTACACAGTGATCTACATGTTGGTTAACAGTGGTCATGACAGGATTTCCCGCGAATAGAACTGGTTGATAGAAGACGTGAAATGAAATATCTCATGTGGACCTGTCTTAAGACCCGGGGTAACGACGCCTACCAGCGGCCTGACCCCCGGCACCTGCGTCTCTCATCACCCCGTCAGGAACACCTCCATCCACCGTGTGGCCCCTGGAGCGCCTGGCCAGCTGACCCGTGACTGGCTGACGAGGGAGCCAACACCCCGCCTCTCCTGATGCTGAGAGACTTATAGAAATCAATGATACTTATAAGAATGAGAGAATACTTTTTTGCTCATAAGGACGTATAACTAGGCTAGGAGGTGAATTATTCGTGAATTATTCTAGTAGAAAGTGAGAGATAATGTTTTAGGGTGGAGAAAAGGGGGGAGAGAGGAACAAAGAGAGACAAGGAACGGAAAAGTAAAGGTAGGGAGGGTGGAATGAAGAGAGGCAGGAAGAGATAAAGAGAGGGGAAGGAAGGAGTATTGTGAGAGGAGTGTAAGGGAGCTGGGAAGAGGACGAGTCCAGAACGCTGATAGCCTACAACATCTCTCTAACCAGGTCACTCTCAGGTCAGGTCAGGTCAGGTCAGGTCAGCAGCTAAGGTTGTCAGGTGATTAATTCGCTTACCAAAGTACACATCAAATCAGTTAGTCAAGTCACTTAATCTTTGCTTTGAAAATGAAGTCTTTTAAGTTGACTCAAGAGTCATTTGATTTTCATCACATTCACAGTAAGGCACTCACACTGACAGACGCGTTAGACTATATGGTTTGAACACAGAACAGATAAGCCACCTTTATGGTTGACAAACAACACAGATCAGGACAGTCACATAATGCACTGATTCTGGTGATTCCGTAAAGTGTTGGTATTTTGATATGGTAGATACCCTAAAATTGCAGCCTTGGAGATGCAAGATGAGACATAAATTCCCAAACACCATCGTGTTGCAGTCAGCCTGACACGCCACCAGCTGGTCTCAGGACTCTGCTGGCGATGCAGCTGAAGGCAATTCTCTCGTTCACAGCTTAGAAATTGTTGTTGTTCATGTGGCATAACTTTGGAAGTATCTTCAGGACAATAAATGGCCATGAATTTTCCACCTCTTAAAGTAAAGTTACTTGCTCTTGCAAATGCTTGCTGAACTTGCCTAGACATAGTCATTTGGGAAGTTTGGAGTATTCTTCAAGAGCAAACAGTGCATGAACTAGCCAGAAGTACGAGGGAAATGGTTGTAAGATTGTGAAATAATACGTAACTAGAAAATCATTCGATGGTGAGTATTACTGAATACCATAAATACTCGAAAGATTCAGATTCCAGGTTGAAAGTTGACAGCATCATAGTGTACACGGAATATATCACTCAACAGGAAGCGTCGTGAGCCTGTGAAGCATGAAATATGATTTCTTCGTCAACACAGAAAATGAACAAATGTTTACACCCGTAAGACGATAAAAAAAGAAAAAGGATTCGCTTAGTTTTTTTCTCATGAATAAAGGATCTATACCTTATGAATAAGGGATCAATACCTTATGTACTAAGGTTTCCTTTGTTTTCATGTTGACAGAGGAAATATTGTTCTGCTTTACTGATCACTTCGTCCTTCGGCAACACAGAAACCATCACTGAGAATCAAAATGCTATGGTGAATCATCAAACAAAGTCCTGTAGTTAATGCTTGTTTGAAATGGATACCTGTCAAAGGATTTTTTTCCTGACATGTAAATAGGTAGGAAAGGTACATAAATGTTTAAATGAATTAGCAAGATTTTTGGCATTATTGTTGGCCTGAGAGACGGATGGCCGCATTCCGGACTCCCAAGGGGGATCGAAACCACATTGACACCACGCCGTGGTAACCCCACCGCTAGTCTGGTAAATGTAATTGTCATCTGCTAACGCGCAGCTGTGCTCACGAATGATAGCTTTAAGGGTTATTCCTAAAGGGAAGAACTGGTAATATTGTCAGGGATGTGGGAACAGAAATTAGTACTAAAGAGACATGAGACGCTCATACGGTAGGGTAGGATGCCATTCCCCAAGGTCACTTGAGCGTTTTCATGTTATTTTCGTTACCTACGACTAAAAAATGGAGCGCGGGAATGAAAGGAAATACAGCATCGACATAAAGGGACACAAGGCGGAAAATGTGGTCTAGGGACGCAGATGAGTGTGATTAATTAAGTATGGTGACTCCAATCCTCCCCGACACGATGAGGAAGCCTCCCACAGCAAGTAACGAATAACAATCATTCCTTATCCCGATACCTTCCCTTTATATCTACTGAGAACGTAACAGTATAGTAAGCGAGAGAACATCGTCCGTAACGTCACATCAACCTCCCAAGGGGGAATACATAGGAATACAAAGGAATTCAAACAGAAACAAACCACTGGGTCCTTTCGAGGCTGTTTGTGATACTGGAAAATATCAGAAACTCACAGGTTAGTTGGGCAAAAGTTAGATGGTATACAGATAATTCAAAGAGAATAACCTGCAAATTGCCAGTGTGACAAAGGAGGCGCAAATAATGTAAGTCATAGACTTGAAGTGAAATATCTATCAAGTCTAATCTTAAACGTATCTGGATTACTGCTTTAAACCACTCTAATTGGAAAATCGCTCCATATGTTAACAATCTTATTGAAGAAAGAGTTCTTCGACTCATTTATGGTAAAACGTTAGCCTACGAGTTTGTATCCATTACTACGAGTGACATCAGACGAATCAAGTCTTCAGTAACTTTATTAATCAAGATTATCAAAGTCTGATAATTTTGAATACTTGTATTAGATAACCTCTAAACCTTCTCTTTTCTAAACTAAATAGATTCAAGTCGTTTTATCTGCTCTCATAGAATTTGTTTCTCAGATCAGAATCATCTTGGTAGCTCGACGCTGCACTGTCTTCATTCTGCCTGTCTTTTTTTCCGGTAGGGTGACCAAAGCTGAACACAGTGTTCAAGATGGAGACATAACAATAGCTTGTAAAGAGTAAGGGAGATTTTCCCAGGAGTTATTCGAGGGCCCCACCTATGAATCTAGAATTTTGTTTGCTCTTTTCACTGCTTCTGTGCACTGCCTACTTGGTTTTAGGTCACCAGAGATTATTACACTTAAGTCTTTTTCATATATCTTTAACAGTTCAACTGAATTCATTCTGTAGCCTGCATTTTCCTTTTTACTACCGATATGTAAAACTTTGCACTTATAGATATTAAGATTCTTTTATCACCTATGAGCCCAGTCCATCAGTTTGTGTACGTCAATTTGAAGCTGTAGACGTTCAAGTGCATTTGTAGATATATTTCCCAGCTTTGTATCATCACCGAATTTTGATATCTTGTAATGCAGCCCATTATCAGTATCATTAATATACATGAAGAAGAAAACCGGTCCCAAGATTAGTCCTTGTGGCACTCCACTTGCTACTTCTAACGACTCTGAGGATTGACCATTAATCACCACACTTTGTTTACGGCCAGTTAACCAATTTCCTATCCACCGAAGTACATCCCCATCAATGCCACGTGACTTAATTTTGCTAGTAACCTTTGATGCGGAGCCTTATCGAATGGTTTTCAAAAATCTAAATAGATGACATTAACTGGTTTCCTGCTTTAGATCAAGAAGATTTGTCAGAAATGAGCGATTTCGTCGAAAACCATGCAGAGAATCGTTTATTAAGGGTGGTCCTCTAAATGGTTTACAATTGTATCTCCAGTGATGATTTCCATAAGTTTTCCAACTGCAGAATGATGATATCCGGGCAGTATCTTGTTACCTTGTTTGGATATCGGTGTTACATTGGCAAACCTATATTCATCTGGAACTTTTCCGACAGCAAATGACTTAATGAAATGAGCAGTCAATGACTTAGTTATATCATTTTTTGCCTCATTCATTGTCCTCGGTAAAAACGTATCAGGACCTGCCGTTTTATTTATTTTTATTCCATTTATTGCTGATGTTATGTCCAGCTTTTATGTCAGTTTGGTGAAAAACTTTCTTCCGTCTTATCAATGAAACTTGATTCGGAACATGGGCTGTGTGTTCGATCGTACCGGCTTCGGTATAGTACGAGTGTATCTTAACAGGGACAGTGCGCAAGGCAGACTTGGGGCGACTTGGGATAGGGAGGGATATAGATACCCGTATAACTGAGAGAATCCGATATTCCTTATGTGACTTAGTGTCTCGTTGAGCTGGCGAGACAACGATCGAACCCAGTGTTCGTCTCATGATCCCAGCCAGGTGTTATCAGCTAACAGCATGAAAGTATAGTGAGAAGTTTTATGCTCTCTTATGCTGCAAAATGTCTTTGGACCATCCTTCTTACAGGAGAAATGAAAGTTTGACAGTCAAATGTCACATAACACAATGCACTTTTCTATTTAGATTTCGGCTATGAAAATATTTCAAAGCTTGCTGCACGGCGTGGGAAGGAACAGCAGCTCCAGCCTGTGAACTGTTCACCCTTGGGGATAACATGAAATGCTCTGGTGAATTGTTTCCTGCACTCACAGGAGGAATTTATGAAGATCTTTCAAGGACAAATTGACAAATTCATTTGGTGCGGAGACGCAGAGAGAAATAGATTGTCAACCACAGAGAATTAGAGCTAAGTTTGTCAACGAAATTGGCAGACATAAATGATATGAAATTGGCTCTCGAAATTGGAAGTTCTTATTTTCTGTTTCCTTTACGTCCGCCTTGAGACAGGAGGGGTCTGAGCACTAATCTACTCTAGGATCTTTAGATCGACGTTTTTTAGGTTTGGATTCACGTATGTAAGATATGAGAGACTTTTATGTGATATTAGAGGGATATGGCGTGAAATCTGCATCTCTGGTTTAAGCAAAGAGTTCGACCATATCACTAGATGAAGAACTAGTCAGTAATAAGCTAAAGGAACAAGATAGTAATTTCGTCCTTGAAAACGAAGAGATTCTCTTAACAGTTATCATTTACAGTAAAGATAATTGATAAAGGGCATCTTCTCTCGACCATCTGCAGTGTTAGTCAAGCTTCCAGCGCTCGGTGGTAGTCACTTCGGTGGGTCCATTGGATCTGGGCGATTCCCATAGTCTCCCTGTGAACCCGGTCACAAGAAGTAGATTTTAAATCTGTTAATTCGAATGATTTCACCACATTCAGGAGAATGTGCGTTAGATTCTGATATTCAAAGGTCTGGCGGATACTCCTGTAACGCCCGCTATTAAATAAAAGAGCTAATTAAATGAATTCTTTCCGCCTCTTTCAGTTGTTGTGTTCGTGAGCGTAAAAATTTCTGCCATACCCGACACTGGTGATACAGATATCTTCAAGAGTACGTAAGAATATCCTCTCGGATGGCTAATCTAATCGTACAGATAGGTTTCCATTCTCTCTAAGAGACAAAATAACCATCTTGCAGTCTATTGTAGTAAAAGGTCTCCACTTCTGAAAGTGACTCAAAGATTTCTCCTTATGTCATCTATGAATCTGAACAAAAGTACGATAACCTCCGCTAAAGAAATATATTTCCGAGGGTTGAGTTCTGCTGGTCACACGAACCACCCACAACCAACCCACACTCCCTCCTCCCTGGAGATGGGGAGGCCGACGCAATCGACCACCTCCCGAATCACGACGGCTCAGTCGTCATTGAGAGATAGATACACTTCATCTGCTCTTGTTTAGCCATCTTGGATTACGGATATATACTGCAAGGGGAGGATCTCCACGCTGTCTCACCCAGTCTTCGATCAAATGCCCCCAGAAAAAACTGGTGACCTCAACAAAACCTTTTCCTGTGGAGGGGACAAAGTGGCATCAGCTCCTCCCCACAGCACAGCCTGGTCACCAGAGCCACAGTAAACTGCTCACCAGATGATGTTGCCCTAACCAAGACACGTGCATCATGATGTTCCACTACTCGTGTCACCTGTGTCTCGGGTCAGCATGACGCCTGTCCCAGGGTGACCAGACCCTTTTTTCTTGGGCGACAAGACCCGCCTTGACCGTGTCCCGGGGCAACATGTTACGACACTTAGAAACGAAACACCAGAATGTCACACAAGGATTATGAACCATCCTAACCGTGTGCAGTTATCTGTCTGTTTTGTTATGAAAATTTGATAACAGTACTACTACGCCTATGACCTCGAAAGCATCGGTAAGATTTAACATCTCTGTGTGTCACGCGAACAGAGAGACGAGCGGGGAACGCTTATTACGTCGTATTAGTTCTTAGAGCGGTTCTGCGTTCTCAGAATATATTTTAAGGTAGTTAGAGACGCCAACACTAGCGAGCGGAGGCGTTATGTCTGCCACAAAACAAACGATCCCTTCGCTTCACCCTAAAGACACGCATTGTCGCAACATCCTCAGACCTCCTGAATTCACTTCGCCGCAACTGATACATCTTCATTACACCTTAGTTACTTGACCTGACCCTGATCATATATGTTTCATTATGTAGGAAGTTTAGTGAGCTATCTTTCTGAAAAGACTCATATATATATATATATATATATATATATATCTATATATATATATATATATCGAAAAAAAGACATCAGCAGCTGGTAAAAGAAAGAATTGAATTTTGGCGACCTTTGACTTCGGTAAAATTGGAAAAGTCAGATATCCTAAATCTGTCATGACCAGTGGGTGGGACCGGGTACATGGTGTCTCCGCCCACCAACTAATGTACTCTGGGTCAGTACATACATGAGTGACAGGCTGGAAAGTAATAGTCTTATCTTTGGTGTATCTTTTACACGTATCATTCGCCTAAATCGGCAGAAATATAAGTGAACAAAAGACCAAAACCCTATAATTTTTGTGATTTTTTAATGAAATCAACCCCTGCCAGACTTTCTAACAGCAACAGAATCTAATTCTGGTTATATCAACTTCTGGAAACTTGTAGTTAGATACCTTTTTAACCCGATTGATCCAGAGTGATCTAGACCTGAGGGTTCACTGTGAAGTGCAATGTTTGACCCAAGATCTTTCAAAAGCTCGAGGGGAGGCCTACGCTGGAAATATCGAAAGCTCTCTTGTGGCATTTTGGAACAAGGTTAGTCGGTTTAGGAGTAAAGAAATAAAGCCCATTTGTAAATGTTGAGAAGTAACAAAAAGAAGAAAGGAAAGCCGTATGAAAACAATCTCTCCTCCCACGCGATGGAAGGGATGGGATAGACATGAATACTTTCATCTTTTATCAACTAAAATCAACAGTATAAAGTGATGGATAAGTTCCCACGCCACGTGGAGGAGTGAGCTCAAAATAGAGAGATGGAGGAGGGAGGGAGCTAAGCAGTGCTAGGCTGACGCGTTGCTCGCCTGCTGCACTGGCCTTAGGCTCAGGTCAGATATCAGCATAGGTTTCTTGAATGAAGGGAGAACACAGACAGTATATCTCGATTGGCAGATTCACCGACAAGGAACTCAGAATCCTGGCCTTTCCAGGGAAGCGTGCCCCGTCTGAGTGGCGACCCTGGGGGTGGATAACACCCCCCTCCCCAAAATCCAGCATGCCACAAGCCTGTGTCTCGATGTGTCTACCACCTGGGTTGGTGCACATCTTCCTGTCCCCCAGCATCCTGTCTGGGGAAGTAGACATGGAAGGAATACACATGATGGTTGTCCCGTCTCTTAACTTTGTATATGCTGTATGTATCATGTCTTTACTCCTCCGAATGTATAGACACACACACACACACACACACACACACACACACACACACACACACACATACACTCCAGCCTATGCCTGGTACCCATTTATCGAACAGCTCCAGTAGAAGGATGAAAACCTGGGGCTGAGTGTGGGCCTACTGCCGCGCCCAGAGTTCGAATCCATGCAAGGCCGGCTTCGCATGGGCCCCTGATCATTATTGGTCATTGAGTGTGTGTGTGTGTGCATGTAAAGTAAGGTTGAAGAGGGCTAAAGGCCTGCTCGAGTAGCACTGAGACAATGACAATTCAAAACAGATGAAATGATTCGAATGATACTTCCATAATATGTCTCTGATTCCTCTCGGTTTGATCACGTATTGCTTTCCAAATTGCACCGTGGTTGGAAGCCCCAGCGACCCAGCGTCATTAATCATTTACCCTGCACCCAACTGGTGTGGACTGTTGGCTGGTAATTCACCTCAGGTTCTATTACACGATAAACCACAGGACCCTGGGGGCTCCCGATATTTCAGCCTCGCTTCCCTGTCATTTTAACTACTGCCGATGAACATATATTAATAATTTGACAGAGAGGACATTCGATATCCCCACAAAACTTTAGAATAGAGCCTAAAGTGCCGTTCGACATCAAGAACCAGAGAGAGAGAGAGAGAGAGAGTGGTGTATATAATCTACAACTTGCCGGGGAAGCAACAGACGAGATAATCTGGTTCGGGGTTGGAAGATCACTTGCCTGGTAAAGTTCCCGGTGCGGAGATGAAGGTGAAATTAGTAATTACCTAAGATGAGCAACTTCAATTAAAAGTTAATTTTGGATACGAGGTTGAGCGAAGCATTGCCGGGTGTCTCGACCTGACGCTACTTGTTATATAAGGTTTAAGGTTGGAAAACACAAATGAAATTTAGATGTATATATATAATTTTTTTCATAGCTTAGCTTTACGAGTAGTAAGGATGAATAATGACAAGAATTATACATTTTATATTCATTTATTTAACACAGTCCTGATGAAGAAAGAATCGGTAATATGAAGAAAGATAAAGATAATGCTAAGACAAGGTAGAGTGTGGAGACTTTGTTTACGGGGAAAGCAATGACTGACTTTGTTTACTCTCTCTCTCTCTCTCTCTCTCTCTCTCTCTGAAAAGGATATGGAAATGAGGGAGCAATTCGGGATTTAAAAAAAAGTCTCTGAGGGCAAAAACTTATCCCAAGAAAGAACTACCGTAAGCTGAGAAAAGCTGAGCCGAGTTAAGCCTCACCAAAGCTGAGAGAGCTCGCTAGTAACAAGACAGGCTACCACGGGCGGCATGACTTGACAACAGAGCGGCGAAGGACACCGATCCTCGACGCCCAGTGTCATAGACACCTCCCTTCTCCTCCACCGCCTTCCTCCTGCACCTCCCTCTTCCCCACCTCTCTCCTACACCATCATAAGTCTGCCTTTCCTCTGAACACATCACGACGATCCTGATCATCCAGCAGCTCGTAGATGGTGGATGACGGATGTGCTCAGCAGCAGCCACGAGCCCGCAGGCAGACCTTGGACTAGGACGCCTCCAACACTCTGCTGTCCTCCTCCCTCAGGAGTTAATGTAAACATACCTTACCTCTCCTGCTTCTGCACGATGACATAATACCTCAACGCAACACCTGTCGATGCCACGGGTGTAACAGGCTTGCTGGTAGGTGTCGTCCCGTGGACTCTGGAAAAGATTTAATTTTGTAAAGGCGATTGTCCTTTAGGACGAATACGCGATGCCATTGACTGAGGTCTACAATTGCCCGTACAATCTCGGCGGCTATACGCAATGTCTCATCTTATATTAAAGAATGAAACGACATTCGCCTGAGACGCAGTATTCAAAACACTATTTTACAAAAGAATAGGAAGTACACATTTGGGATCCCTTCACCCTGACCTTCCCTACAAAGAGAAATGATTAGGTAAAACGTAAGCACAATCCTCGTACTACATTAGGAAATCACATTTGCGTTTCCGCTTAAAATTTTCGTTTCACGTTCAGTATCACTCGCTGTCAAGGTCATTTTCAAGCCTGCACTCTTGGTTATTTAGAAAAGATCATTTCCCATGTATGACACTCGCGTGGCACATTGTGGACCCACAATGAACGTGGTTCTGAACTCACAAAATACTAATGCCGTAATTCTGTAATGTAATTTAAGCAAGTTGTAAATATTCAAAGCTCATATCCAATGCATTACCTGCACAGGCCACAGGACCTCACATTTTGTGGAAATTTAAATGGTTCTGCAAAATTCTCTAGGTCACGGATTAGGATTCAAAATGGTGGGTATTGAGAAGTAAAAAGAGGAGAGAACGTTATCTGGGAGAGCAAAAATGGGTATGTTTGAAGGAATAGTAGTTCCAACAATATTTTATGGTTGCCA
>JAYMFT010221486.1:0-11343 GCA_038088735.1 Panulirus argus | reverse complement strand
TATTTATATTTATTTATATTTATACGTATTCGCTATTTCCCGCGTTAGCCTTTAGGGAAAAAGCCTCACTTGGCCCCCTTCTCTGTTCCCTCTTTTGGAAAAGAGAAACTGGAGGGGAGGGTTTCCAACACCCCCGCTCCCACCCCTTTCAGTCGCCTTCCACGACATGCAGGGAATATGTGGGCAGTACTCTTTCTCCCCTACCCCCAGGGATGATATTTTTTCATACCTGATCGCCATTGCCCGCGTTAGTTACGTAGCGCCAAGAAACAGACGAAGAAAGACAACCACTCATATACACATATATATACATATGTACACATACACATACATATGTATATAAACATATACATACATATACATATATACACATATACATGTACTTGCACACCTTCATCCATTCTTGGCGCCACCCCACCCCATAGGAAACAACACCGCCACCCCCTGCATCAGCAAGGTAGCTCCAGGAAACAGGAGATGATATGCCACATCCGCTCACATCCATACATGGGCAGTCATGTGTAATGCACTGAAACCACAGTGCCCTTTCCACATCCATTCCCCACAGACTTTTCCATGGTTTACCCCAGACATTTCATATGCCCTGGTTCAGTCCATTGATGGCATGTTGATCCCAGTATACCACATCGTTCCATTTCACTCTTATTCTATGCACACCTTTCACCATCCCGCATGTTCAGGTACCAATCACTCAAAATCTTTTTACTCCATCATTCCATCTCCAATTTGGTCTCCCGCTTCTCCTTGTTCCCTCCACTTCTGACACATATATCCTGTCAACCTTTCCTCACTTATTCTTTCCACATCCAAACCATTTCAACACACCCTCCTCTGCTCTCTCAACCACACTCTTTTTATTACCACACATCTCTCTTACCCTTACATTACTTACTCGATCAAACCATCTCACCCCCATTTTATCAACCAACCCCTAGGGGTGGATGAAGAGCTGGGTTGACTGTGGACCGACTACCACAACCAGTATTTGAACTTATGTGCTCAACCCTGGGCAACCTGTGAATGCGTCATGGTCAGGAATGCTAGCTGCTACAAAATATGTGTGAAGATAAGTTCCAATAAGGATGGTTTATTAGTCTCTCTCATCTTGGTGTGTTCACAGACATGTTGGTATAGCAAAGTTTCATGTATACACTCGAAACAATTTCTTCATGACACCCTGTCATCTTGAGAATCTTATCTCTTTTTAATTGGAATTCCCCATTATCATCAACCTATCTGAGAAGCACATTTTATACTGCTTCCTTTACCATCCTGATTGGTCTTCCATTTTTTTTGTTGTATATTTGACCAGGATCATTGCAATTCCTTGGAGGAGTGTATGATATCGCCACCATACATTTTTCCAAGTTACTCTTTTTTTTTATACACACACACAATGAGCCATCTTCCTCTTCCTATATTTTGGGGAACTCATTTGTGTATTTATGTCTAATCACCTGTTTGTACTGTACTGGAAGGAGTTTTACTCTCATGGGGCCCCCCCATCTGAAAATTCTATACCATCATACAACTTATTAGATTTATGCACTTGGTATTAGCCATGTCTACATTGATAATATTCCTTTCACTCAGCACTCTTATACTATAAAAGTACTTCTTTACTTCTTCTTTAACAGGTTCATGATTAATTTCATGCTATGTCCTCTGGTTGTCCAATCCATGCATCTTGCAAAGAACTGTTTTGTTCATCAATCTGGTTCATAAATTTTACGGTTGTGAACAGGTCACCTCTCCCCCTTTTTTATTCCAAGGTTAGCATAGTTAAGGCTCCTGGTCTTCCATGTAACTCAACTCTCATAATTCTGGTATCTTTGTTATGTTCCTCTGGATCTTCTGTATTAGCTCTTTGTGCTTCACTAGGTGCAGTGACAGAACTTGTGAAGCATATTCTAATGTTAGCATTGATAGAATATGAACTACTTGCTAGACGTTTCCCAATCCATATACATGAAAGCTCTCCTGTTCTTATATTTGCCAGCTGACAGTTGATCTCCTTACCTGTTTTCTTTTTGTAGGACTGGATGACAAGTTAGGGATGATGTTGATTCCTAAGTCCTTGGTGAACACATTTTAAGAAGGCTGCAATGATACGCTTCCTATGTTCCCTTCAGTTTAGATGATAATCTGTCTGTTTAAGGGCTAGTTATCCATATTGTAAATCAGGCCCCCATGTGGTCATGTCAAATGCTTTCTTATGATCCAAATACAAACAATCCACCTAACCTACCGTTTTGTCTAAGAGATCACTCTAGTTACACGCGACCTCCTCCTCTCTCACTTAGGTAATTTCTTCACTGAAGAAAGTCATCCATTTGCTCTATGATTATCTTTCCAGAACCTTACAAACCACACTCATCAATGTGGTCAGTCTGTAGTACATTGCAAGTTCCTGGTCTCTTTTTTTAATTGACAAGTGGGACATTTAAACTTATACATTCATTTGGCACTTTGCCTTTGAACAGTATTTCAAGAAGATTGTCAAGTGTATTTGCATACATGCTCAACACTTGGTGAAATTTTATCAAAACCATTAGCCTTGTATGGGGCTAAGAAATTTTAGTACTCTATAAATGTCTTTTTTAGATATCTCATTGTTTTCTAAAACCTCTTCCTATTCCACATCACAGGTTTTAGGGCTATAGTGTCCTCCACTGTGAAAACACCTGTGATCTTGTCATTCATTTTCACACACCTTTACTCATCCCCTACAATCGTTCTTAGTGAAGCCATGAGCCTAATTAGCTTCTTTTTAACTGTTAACTGACTCCTGGTGAATTTATGGAAAAGTTGTAGATTATCTCCTACCTTGTCCATAGTATTCTTTTAAAATTTTCTTTGTTTCTTATTGTGCTATTCTTGTTCCTTACTCTTTTATACACTGCAAATGCTGGCTGTCTAGAGTGCCATCAGCGTACTCATAAGTTTTTTGCTTTTAAAATCTTACGTTAAACCATTCTTTCCACTGACTTACTACTCCCTCTGTATTTAAGGCTACAGGTACCTAAGTTCCAATTCCGTTGTAAATGTAATGAAACGTTTTGCTTCAGAGCCCTGTTTCCTTGCTACTAAACTCCATTCCCCAATCTGTGCTACTGTAGAAATTACTAAGGTTTGTGTTGGTTCCACGATTATACCTCCTCTTTAGGTCTTGCCTCACTTGTTTTTTTAATGTTTTCATTACCTCATAGTCTAACATGAGGATTATATGGTAACATTTTCCAGTTGGTGTACCATATAATTTCATTATTTGTGGTAGTATGTGTGAAGATCAGATCAGATTTAGAAGTGATTGTGTATCATCTCTCCTAATCCAGTTTTGCCCTCTTACATGTTGGTTTTAGGAAGTTTTTCTTGAAGCACACAAAAAACTTGGGATTCCATAACTCCATATCACCATGAGAATCCAAATTCCATTCTCTTCTTCTTTTAATTGAAATAACTCATAATAAGTATGTTACCATCTCTGAGAAATGAGTGTTTTACTGCTTCATACACCATCCTAATTGATTGTTCATTGTTTTCATTGTTTTGGATCATTAAATTTTTTGGAGGGATATATAATATTAATATCACAGCACACTTCTTTCCACCAGTTACTTGTACCATTATATATTGTTTGAATGGGCCGTCCTTCACTATTTCTTGAAATTTAGGGCTGAGTTTTATCTACTAAGCTCATCCTCTTCCTCTCCTGCCTTCTCATTCCTTTCAAACTTTTGTGTACCCTATCTGTTTAGAGCAGTTGAAGTTTTATCTTTTGCTTGGTCCTTAGGGTCTGTATATCTATGTAACCAGAGTAAACTTTGTATCTATGACTCCAACAACCAACAATGGTAGGTGCTCTTTCTATATATATGAACATTAGATATATTAATTTCAGTCTGATATTACTATCTCCAAAACATCTGCATGTCTTTAGTGCTGGCGGAGTTGCTGTGTCTTCTCGCCTCATATAACATCTTTTGTTGTTTGTCTTCAGATTTAATTCTTTGATTTTCATCCTCCCTTTCTTGAATTTTCACATTGATGAATACACCATTGAAATATACATTGTCTTTTATCCTTTGTTTTCCTAACTAGCTCATAGCTAAATGACACCAAGTCAAATGTGACTAGATTATATCCACCAAGTCTCATTTCCCATATAACCGCAATGGCATCTGGCAATTTCATAACCTTCAGTAATCTTTTGATAATCTTTACCCCCTTCTTCCTTTCATTTATGATAAATTGTCTTTTTCCAAACCCAAAATAATCAGTAATTTACATCTGTTGACCACCTGCTTAACCAGTCTTTCTAATTTTGGTGCCTCCCACGTTTCGGCTAGATCCTAGGGGCTAAAGTGTCTCTTTCTCTAAAATCTCTTTTAAAGGTAACAAGCAATGATCCTGTATGCTCTGCACTTTTCCAAACCTTTTATCAAATAGGCCATAAGCTTGCTTGAATCCTCCATTTCAAACTGGGTATTAGTGTATGTGGAAAGAAGCAAGACAGGAAGTTTACAAGGAGTGCATGATAATATGAATTAAAGGGTTTGATGTGAGAGGAAGACCAACTGTGACACATGGAAATAGAGTGGAATAGTACTGGAGAGAGATAAATGGGGAAAGAATGCATGTAGTGGTGTCAGCGAGGGAGGGATGTAAGGACAGGGATAAATGGAGACTTTTGCCATGGCCACCCCTTCGATTGAAGTTCCAAGAGGTATGACCCCAAGTCTGTTTTTCTTTACATCAGTCTTCATGCTCTTTGTCTTGATCAGCTGCCAGAATTGCTTCTGTACCTCCATCCTCACAGTTGTCAGTAGATTCTGTATGTATTTTAGCCCTTTTCTCTTAAAGAACAGGTAACAAAATTGTTTTTGCTGTATTTTCCTCCCTGTTATGTGTTTTTTAACCTTTCCTCTAACTGAACAGCCTCTAGGACATCTAGAAAAGATCCTTTATCCCCCTATATGTCCTTTAATGAATGCACCTTTTTCCTGTGATTATGTAGCTCCTGAATCCCTTCCACTGCTATGAATTTTTTCATATCCAATGACCATATATCGGAGATCTCTGTGTTCATATATCATCTTGATTCTTTTCTTGATGCTTGAATTGATTTCTCAGCTTTTTTGTTTCTCTATTTGTGCTAACTTCTGATCTTACATTTTAATGATATCGTAGAACATTGCCAAATATTTGTTCTGTGGTGGTTTCTCTTTCATCTCTCTCTTTCAGATCTTGTTCTAACTGAATGATCTTGGTACATTCCTTTATTTGAGTCCATACAAGACTAGCCTAATTTGAAACAAAAAACTTGAGCACTCTGTTTTGTTATTGTTTGTTAGTATGTTTGTCGTACCTGTCATGTCTAAGTTCTTTGCCTTCTGTAAGACCTCTAATTTTTATTGGCACAGGTAGTGGTAAAGGTCTTGAATTAATCCCCCATAGTAATACTAGTAACAGTAATGGAGCTTACTGGTACAAAATTTTCTCATTCATGAGGAGAATTTAATTCTGTAACTGATGCTGACAGCATTGCTTTATGGTTATACTGAAATGTTATGCCGTACTTTCAAGTCAGAGTTACACTGTATTATAGTAAAAGGTAAACTGAACTTTTCTTTTTGCTTCCCAGTGTTAGCCATTTGCTTTCCTAGAAACTGAATCTTCAAAAAAGCATAATGACAAAAAGAAATTGATTCCTTGAAGTTGACCAACAGTCTTGGGCATTTGATTTGAACCTGGGAAACTTTCACTCCCATGTTTTATTAAGCTTCCAGAATTTAGCACACTTCAACTTGACAACCAATTATCATTCAGGGGCCCCTTCATAGTTTACTCCCCCATACCTGTGCATCATAGGCTTCATGAGCAGTAGACCTCCCCAGACACTTTAAAATTAGGGAGCAGTGCCTGGAGCTCTGCATTGTCACTCCGTGTGAGTGGGTGTAATAACGTATTTGTAGTGTATGGGGCCCCATATCTTAAACACTACCACCATACAACTTCTTGAAATTATGTATGCCTTTTGCATTCACTGTATCTTCCATCTTTGTGTTTCATTCATCCACCACTCTTATAAGGTAAAAGTATTTCTGTACAGCCTTTTTAATATGTTTCTTACTTAATTTCATATTGTGTCCTCAGGTTGATGCATCCCTACATCTCTCAAAGAACTATGTCCCGTCCATGTTGTCACTGTTTTAAAACCTTTAAGGTTGTGATCAGGTCACTCTTCTCTTTCCTGTCTTCCAGAGATGGCAAAATTAAAACCTCTAG
Source organism: Panulirus argus (assembly GCA_038088735.1). Taxonomy (NCBI): domain Eukaryota; kingdom Metazoa; phylum Arthropoda; class Malacostraca; order Decapoda; family Palinuridae; genus Panulirus; species Panulirus argus. The sequence continues at coordinate 5,034 of JAYMFT010221486.1, read as the reverse complement.
CTTTTCTCTGTAACTTTGTTCTCTTAATTTTGGTATCATCTTTGCTGCCTGTCTCCTTAAGCTTTTATGTTTTTTTGGAAGTGACTAAACCTGAGAAGCATGTTCTAGATTTGGCCTGATTTTGAACATGAACACTTTGCTAAATATTTCTTTATCCCAAAATGCAAAGGTTATTCTGAAATTTCCAACAGACTATGTCTCATTAACTGTAACTTGATCAGGGACTGGTGGTAGTTGAGGGATGTTGTCAACTTCCAAGTCCTTCGCACACATTTTGTACCAGATAGTGATAGATGATAATCATATTGAGGCCCTTTTTCATTTTGCGCTATCATTATTCTTTTACATATGCTTGGGTTGAATTTCATCAACCATGCATCAGACCAACTTTTGAGTCTGTTTAGGTGTCCTTGTAGACTAATGCAGTCCTCATCATGAACATGCTTCATTTGCAAGCATCATTGTGTGTGTGTGTGATTGCCTGTTGGTGCTGTACTGGGAGGGAGTTTACACTCATCGGGCCGCATCCCATCTCTTAAACATTTTCTATCATACAACTTCTTAAATTGATGTATGCTGTCTGCATTAATCATGTTTTCAGTAATGTTATTTTTTCATGCACCACACTTACTATACCAAAAAAGTACTTCTTTTATGTTTTTATTTTTTTTTGACAAGTTTCTTGCTTAATTTCATGCTATACCTTTTGGTTGTGCATATCTTTTGACCTGGCTTCCCAGATTCCAGGCATTCCAAAAAATTCTGAAATCATACAAAAAAGTTTTAGGTAACCCTGTAGCTCATAATTTGTAAAATGAACTTAACTTGAGCTTGGGGAATGGTATCCACAAAATTGCTTATGTAGTTTTAGAATTTTGCTTAAGAAAGAAGGAAAAAGAATGGATAGTGAAGATAATTGTAATGGAAGATATATATTGCTTACAAGGTTCTTCTCAAAGAAAAGGCTGAAAGTATTGATATATGTAAATACCTAGCCTTAGTCAAGTACCCATTTATCAACCATCCCTGAGGGAAGGTTGAACAGCTAGATTGGCTGTAAGCCAACTCCTCAGCCTCAGGATTTGTTCCTTGGCAGGCCTTGTTCATGGTTTATAGTTTGTATTATTAGCAACAACATGACAGAAACCCTTGTGTGTATTTTATTCCTTTTGTTTGCGACTTCAGTGGAGACCGTCTAATATGGTAAACAAAATAGTGTGTAGAATTAAATGCTAAGGATTGTGTGGAAGATCATTTTCACTTTAGCATAGTGGAAAATTAAGCTCATATCATTTTATTGGATATGGGTTTAGAATGTATGTGAGTGAAATGATAGGCTGTATGCACTTGATCCACCCAACATTCATGGAGTTACAGGTGTTTGCAGAACCTTTTATTTTTTGATATGCTCCTTTCATTTCTTCATTTTTGTTAAGCTAATATTAGGTTTCATAAGTTATTAGCAGCTACTGTAATTTTCATCTTCAATTTTCTCTCTTATGTTGTACAGGAATTGACCATGTCCAAAAGACTTGGTGAACAATGTTTTTCATGGTTTGTTTTATTATGTTTTGGGATAGTTTTGATTCTTACTTTTTGTCTGATTTACTCCAGGATTGGTGGAGAAATGTCATCAAGCCAACTAGACTGTTTGATGTTGCATGTCTGATCTTGTTAAATGTTATGCAGCCAGGATAATCTGGTGCTCTTTAGAGGGTGTCCAGCTTCCTTTTAAAGTCCAAGGGTCTCCCAATGTTGCACCTTAATATTAAATGTTTTTTTAAGCATCTGTGCCCTTCAGTGGATTCGATATGCACATTTTCCCTATAGTCATTTCACCAAGGAATTTTCATTGCATGCTGTTAGTAATCAGGTTTTTCTGTATTTTCAATAAACGTTATTTATTGTGGTATATCTGATGAGTAGTTTTTTAGAGCTTCAAGCCTTTTTCGATAATTTCTGATATATAATGAATATGAGTGAGTTGTGAAAGACATTTTCCATCTCTGAATTTCTCCAGCTGTGGATATTGATGGCAATACAAAGGATTGTTCTTGAGTGGAGAGATCTTTTTTCTTTTTTAAGGGTAGTTGCTTATGTGCCAAAGTAAATTGATTGTTTAGTGTTGTATTGTTTTTTAACTTAGGAACCACCTCAGTTTCAGCTTAATTGTGGATATACATCCTTCAGGTTCCTCAGTCTTCTCACTCTTTCACAGTTACTTCTGATAGTGTTATTCCTTTTCTTTATTTTTTAATGATGATGAAAATTGCTAGATTCCATTAAGTGATTGTCATTTGTTTCTTGAAAAAATTGGAAACATATAAGCTTCTACATTAGTTTAGTACTTAGAAAACAAAAAGAATATATTTTTTTGTACTGTATGCTTTTATTGCTTTTGTGAAAACTCCTGTATTAGAGACATGAAGGGTATGTATATGTTAACTCTTTAACCTTTCATTGATCATTTACCATTTAATTTTGAATGGTGGCAGTTTCTTAATTGAATATTTTATTTAGGGTAAGCTTTTTTGTTTAATCTGTGATTTCTTAGTTGTTGAGGAGGGAGGGACTTATCAGATGACATCTTATGATTGTTCTCTTTTAGGGATAGTTCTATGGATTTATAATTCATTTTCTCATTTGTACAAGTAAATGCAGTGCACAATTAAGCTGGTGATTAAGTTGATCAGAAGAGAGAATTGTTGATTGTGGTGGTTTTGTGCATCCTTCCTTTTTGATCAGGTTAGGCACATTGCAGAACAACTTTCGTTCACCCAAAAAATATAATAAGGACTAAAATGGGAGATCATTCCTATGTTGTGCAAATTTTTGCTTGCAAAGGAACTTTTCTTCAAACTACATGACTCCATTTTGTGTCAAGAACTGGAATTAATTGCTTGGCTCCTCATGTGTGGTAGATGTCAATATGATGAAGAATTGTGAGGTGTGAATTTGTGATTAGTGTTTTTTCCAACCTAATAAATTGTTGCCTAATTGTTTTGGCAAATGTTTATCACCTTAGTTTGAGTCCAGTTAGTACTTAGTGTGGACCTTCTAGACATATATGGGAGCAACCATTCTCATAACAAAAAGAGAATTCTTCTTATGAAAGTAGGTCTTCCACACCCACTTATGTTGTTTTTACTAATTTGTTTATTGGATTGATATTTATACTTTTGATGCATCAGCTATTTGTGGTAAAGGACACAGTAACCCAGGTTGGTTATTGTTGATGATTTGTACACTAATAAGTACTTTTTTTGTGTGTGTATACTTGTTGAAGGTGGTTGGTTAAGTAAGTCAGTTACAATAGACATCACATAGTATGTACGGTAAGCATTTTTTTGAAGCCAGAATGGTCAGGAACTTGCTTCTATATTGTCCGACTTGGTGGCTGCTACTCCCCAAAAATGATCAAGGTGTAGTATAGTTTTGACTGTAAACATATAATTTCAAGATATATTCTGAGATTCTGTAATTCTTATCTAATTGAATTTTAAAGTTTTGCTATAGGCCATTATTACTTGAGTTTAATGACTGGTAAAGTAAGAGATTTATTTTATTGTTAATTCAAATAATATGAATGTAAAAGATATGGCCTTTTTCAAGGTAGATTCAGCTGTAAACAAACTCATGACTTAAATGCCTTATAACATATGTGAAGGGGTAGCATCATTCCACACACACACCAACAGTTTGTGTGGCAGTGATGGTAGCGTTGTGGCAAGTTAAGGTAGGTTGGTAGTTTTGGTGACTGACCCTGAGTGGTTTGTTGGGCCAGGGAGGAGTGGGTGGGGCACCAGCAGTCCCAAGTGCCCCACATCAACTTGGAGGAAACCCAGGAGCAGCAGCAGCAGTTGCAGCAGCAGCAGCAGCAGCAGCCAGTACAGCAACTGCACCAACAGTACCAGTACCAGTCAACGGTCAAGCTCCTCCCCAGCAGTCGGCTGCCGGGATGAATGACTTCTCCCAACAGTGGATTGAGTACTACCGGTCACAGGGTATGCACACTGAGGCGGATAAAATTGAGCAGCAAATAAAAGCTGCTAAGGTTAGTAATGGGGCACACATTTGATAAGAGTATGACCTTTTCCAAACTTACCATTGCCCTCTTTGCAGGTTGTTATATATTTCTGTGTTTCATGTTAGTGCTCTAATTTTTTAACACTGACTTAATTCTAATTATATACTTATGATTGCAGAAGTGATAAAATAGGTTCAAGACTGCTGGAGACTTTGGAAGCAAGCCTTCAGAAAATGTACAGTTGTGTGTGTGCGTGTGTATGTGTGTGGTGTCCTTATTGACATATCATTATGCATACTGTATGGTGTTGTTTGTGTATGATAAATGTTTGTGTTTGTATATGAATGGAATATTTTTCATTGTCTCTTGTTTCCATGTCTCCTCCCATATCCCCTCACTTATTTTGATATAGGAATATGCATCCATCCACCTTACACACATTCATGAACATCTTAGTCATATGTAAAGCTGTTTCCACATAACATTACATGTACGTTTAGTACTGCAAATACACACACACACACACATGCAATTAACATTACATATTGTCACACGTGTGGGCTGCCTGGGATCAAAGCTGCATAGGTTCAAAACCTGGCCACAGCAGCTAGTCCACATTTCACCCAGGTGTTTGTCCTCCCATAGGGGCATGTCGACAAAATGGGTACCTGGCATAGGCAAGGGTGTGCATACATACATAAGAGTAAAGACATGGTACACATATACAAAGTTTAAGAATATGGGGCAACATGAGTGTAAAGCTGTATTTCCTTAAAACAAATAGTAATCACACACACACACACAAGATTAACACACAATGATGATACATATGCACTGATAAACACATGTACACTTAACATATAACCTCTTAACACATACATTCATATATGAATATGGACATATTTCACCATACATGTATGCCTACTAATGACACACACACACACACACACACACACACACACACACACACACACACACACACACACACACACACGAGTGTAAAACTC
>JAYMFT010221485.1:0-25159 GCA_038088735.1 Panulirus argus | reverse complement strand
GAGCGACAGAAGTTGTTAGAGATGCCCTTAGCTAAAGACCAGAAAGACCTATCAGTGGATGATGAGGAGAGGTTATCGCAATTCCTTTGAATGAAGAAACGCTTCGCGTAAAAATTAGAGAAAATGGCTATCATTCCCTTCAAACTTTGCTTTTGTGACCAGGACAATGATATTTTGAAATTTATCTATTTCCAATCGCACAACGGGTGAATTTACACATTTATATTCTCAAATAGTCAGGAAACAACAACATATGAATCAAAATAATCATGTATTTACACTAATGTTAAACAAAATCAATCACAAAAAATTTAAAAGTGAGTAGTTCTTCGAGGTTTACGATTGTACTGTAAAGCACTTTCGCGAATCAGACCCCAAATATAATCTCCCAACTTGTTCTCGTTATATGTTCCATGGTAGCGGCGCTCAAAGTCCAGTATATCGTGGTGGAAGCGCTCGCCTTGCTCCTCTGAATACGCTTCCATGTTCTTAAATTTATCAGGATGAGCTTCACGGATATGGACTTTGAAGGACATCATGCTGTCCATTTTGCCGTAGTTCTTCACCATAGTCTTAACCAGCTCCACTTAGTTTTTGGCCTTGTGATTGCCCAGGAAGCCTCGAACTACTGTGACAAAGCCGTACCAAGCTGATTTCTCCTTCCATTCCAGTATCTTCTTTATCTGTAATCCGACGTAGACGCCGGCTTTGACCTTTGCCTCATACAGCTTAAGGATAAAGCGCTGAAGTTATCTGAAGGCTGCAGACTCCTTATCTAGAGCTGTGACAAATTGTATCATATGGCCTAATTCTATGTGCAGTGGGAGCATCAACACCTTCCGGGTGTCCACCAGTTGCTCCCACTTGACGTTGTTCATCCACAAAGAGAATTCGGTCCGCTGTGGCCAGTCCCTCCTGCGGTAGTGCGCCACGGTCTCCCTACTGTCCCAAAGGCAAAGACAGCAGGGAAATTTGGTAAGACCGCCATGGAGACCCATCAGAAATGCCACCAGACTGAGGTCTTCGATGACTTTCCAGCTGTACCCATCAAGGCGTCTAGTAAGAACTTGACACTATTGTATTCTTCTTTGAGGTGCACCGAATGAGCCAGGGGAAGAGACGGGTACTTGTTCCCGTTATGGAGCAGCACGACTTTGAGGCTCCTGGATGAGCTGTCAATAAAGAGGCGCCACTCATTCAGGTTGCAAGCGATTCCGATTTCCTCGAACAGACTCGTTACATTGTGGCAGAAGCAGAGCCCATCTTGACGGGTGAAGAAGCTGGAAAAACCTAGGTGACACTTCCTCTGATCTGCAATTTGCACACTTTCATTCATCAAGTTCCATTGCTTGAGCCTAGACTTCAAAAGCTCGGCATTGGACTTTGTGAGACCAAGATCTCTAATCAAGCCGTTGAAGTCTTTTTGATTGGGGTAGTATGGGTTTCTCTCCTCAGCTGCAACTCTGAAACTGTAATCTGAATTTACAACGTCTTCCTCCGCCTTTGACTTGCTGATCTGTTATGATGACGGCTGCCCTCTCTCCGGAGAAGCGAGTACGGGGAGCTCAGGGCCGTGTGGAACCGGGACAATGGGTGATGGAAGGTCCGGATACGTGATAGCAGGTCAATTCTTGCCAGTCCGACGTTTGGAAGGGTCCACCATGCAGGAGTAGCAATTGCTTGAGTGGTCAATGGGTTCCCGCCAATTTCTTAGAATAGCAAAGCTCATGGCTCTCTTTCCCCCTCTGTACCATCCTGCAAAAGAACAATAGGAAATTGTGATTATGAAGAAATATATACTTATTTGTTTATAGATATATTTCACCCACGACTGAAGTGTAAGAGATTCTCTCAATATATTCCATATATATTTCTTTTTCAGTACATTGAAAACTAATATAAAAAAAATAAGATAAAAGGAAATTGAATCTTAAAAATTTTTAAATAATTCATAACAAAATTCCGCCATCCAAACGAACAACAACTGTCTATCTTATCTTCCAGAGGTTTTTGCAGTGCTCGCAGGTAAAATGAGGTGTCCAGAATTTGTCTTGATCCCCGACAGGCATGCCGAAATATGCCTTGTAGGCCTCGCACATCTTAGCAGATGTTGCCTCGGAGTAACTTTTCGCTCTAGTTTTGATAAATTGGCCGCAGACATAGCAAAATGCATCTGCCGGATGCTTGCAGCCTCTCGATGCCATCTCAGAAAAATGCATAGATTTGCATCCACTTAGGCTAAAGACCCTAATATTTATACTACTATCTAAATTACTGGAAACTTCTAGTAAGTCCTTTTTATCAGCTACTCAGCACTGAATCTATCTGTAATGTTCTGAAAAATAGGTAACATTCAAAACATTACGGTCCTGATCACAAAAGCAAAGTTTCAGGGGAGTGATAGCCATTTTCTTTACTTTCTAGACATAATCAGTTAGAGAATAACACTTACTACCCAGGAACAAAAGAATATTAAAGCTTGTTACATAGCGATAATATTTCTGAAGGCTGATAGGTATGTTTGTAACAGAAATTTTTTTTGTTTCAAAATTGTGATATCATGTAATGAAAGTATCTACTTATTTGAACATCTTAAATTATTCCATGATGCTTCAAAGGCAAGCTGAACTGTTCTAACTTTGATAACGCATCCAGAGGTACTCCGTGATTGTAGTTCCCAAATTCAAAACTTTACTTTCCCTTTATGTGACATTTGTCCATTACCTACACGATCCTCTCCAGGAGAAGTGTGGGTGGCACTGGTCGTGAGCGTTGTGGCCTGGGGGATGATCCTCTGGTTTCTGCAGAGGGCGTGGAGGAGGGTGGCGCGAGAATGTGGGGTCAGCTTCAGTACTGCCCTCCTGTACGGCTGGGGTGCCCTCCTACAGCAGCCGTCCTCTGACCCTTCCGTCAGCCTCTCAAGCCAGGTACAATAAGAGAGTTTTATACCGACTAATATCAACATTCTTTTCATGTTTAACTGAGACGGCATGTTTACATACATACATACATACATACATACATAAATCATCTAAAAGCTTTTTCGTGGCTTTATTTCTTAACTAAGGAACCACTATAAGCAATTAGTGGAACAGCTGACAAGTCAGTGACACTTTTGTTTATAACGTGACTACAAAATACTTTAGGGCTTCTTTTCTTATTTTCAGCAATAATAGAAGATACAGGCCTTCCGGGCCCTCCTCTACCACCACACTCTCCAACACTGACCACCAATCCTTTCCTCACCACCACCGTGCCTTTCCTCCCAGACCACCGCACGCTCCCTCACCCCCACAGTTCTCTCCATTTGTGCCTGTCTCACCCTCTCTTATCATTATTCATCGAGCCCTCCCTAGCCTTCATGTCTTCCCTCACCACCGTTACATCCTCCCTTCCGAGCCAACCACACTATGAATGACAAATATCATTGTTCAGTAGTATAACCAAGCATCCCATCATTTTCTATCGTCATGAGTCAGCAGGCCAGTTCATGATGATTTCCCGCTCATGACTAGGATGTTTTTCCGAAATTTTTACTCCAGGAATTTCTCTCCTGCCAAAGAAATGTATAAAATATTGGCGATTCTGTATGGGGTTAGTCAAAGTGCATCTGGTAACTTCTTTGCCGTGTTTCCAGATGGACGGATAAGAGAGCTTCTTATAGCATAGATGTGCTTCATACTAACCTTCATTTTGCTCTATGAGTTTCAGTTTTTCTCCGTAGATCAATATGATTCAACATGTTGGTAAAATTTCTCTTTGCGTTTCTTATATTCCTCTCTCCTAGAAAGAGAACAGTTCCTTATTTCATTTTTTCTTCACTTTGGTGTGGTTTTGGATAATGATGATACTGATAATGATAATATTGATGATAATGATAATAGTAATATGATAATGATAATAATGATGATAATGATAATAGTAAAATGATAACGATAATAACAGTAGTAATATTAATATCAATAGCCATAACAATGGAAATGACAGTAATAATGGTGTCACTATCATAGTATTAATATTAGCATTAGTATTAGTATTAGCGTTATCATATATGTGTGTCCGTGCAGCTGCTTGTGGGCTGGTGGCTGGTGTTCTGTGTGGTCATCAACACAGCCTTTCGTTCATCCCTGGTCGCCCATTTGACTGTCCAAGGGAAGTCGCGATCCCCGGAGAGCTTCCGAGACTTGGTGGAGCGAGAGAACTGGAAGTGGGGATCAGAGGGCTGGTTTTTGACGGGGGTGCCCCTGGAGTACTTCTCCAAGCATGCTGATCCTGTGGTGCAGCATATATATAAGGAGATGGAGGTCAGTCAAAGAGAAGACGGCAACTATTATTATCCAGCCATGATGGCGTGACATATATCAAATCACGTACCAAACGACATACATGGTGGCGTTCAGCTGGAGGAAAGGTGATTCAGTGTAATCCTCTAACAGGACGTAAAGATTGAATGGCATCAATACTGAGTATGATCTCTTGAACTTCAATAAAAGAGATTTTCTTCATGAACATATAATCACAGAGAGACAGACAGACAGACACATACACAACATGAGTCAGCAAAGGCTACCTCTGGGTTTGACCTGCATGGGTTTGAATCCTGGGTGTGGTAGATGGCCCATACCCAACCCAGGTGTTCATCCTGCTCTTGGGGGTGGTCGATAAATCTAACCTGGCTTAGGCTGGGGTGTGTGTGTGTGTGTGTGTGTGTGTGTATGCAAACATACGTAGGATCAAAGACATGTTATATATGTATAACTTTAAAAGACGGGGAAAGACGAGTGTAAAACTTTCTACCAGGAACAAAAAATAGTTATCACACACACACACACACACACACATATGTTCAAGTGCAAAACTTACTCCTGATACTATACAAAAAGTGTATATCAAATAGGGATTTACAAGTACTCGTTCAAACATATATGCATACACATACGCTTATGCATTTCTGCAAACACACACACACACACACACACACACACACACACACACACAAACAAACACACACACACATACACAAATGAATTTATTTACATATGCAAACACACTTATGCAAAAAATGTACAGGAAATTGAAAAACGATAAGTTTCATGTTCCTTTGGATTTTTTACGTATACTAAATCAGGCGCACCACTATGACCTCTTACAATACACATTTATGAGTATTTATGCAAGTATGCAAGTAGGCACAAACGACTGAGCCCACACTACGTCGCCTTTCATATTCCTTCCCAATCTCAAAAAATTTACCTTTGTCTCTGACTCACTTGCACATGAGTTGCTAGCATTCAGTCCCCAAACACACGCTCTCTCCATTGCACACATAACACTCGACAACATGAATATCACTATTTTCCTTGTTTATATTAAAGGCTCCAGTCACTGAGAAAAGCCACATCAAGGTCTGGACTTAACTGAAATATAGAGAGGATTATGAAAAAGAAAAGAAAAGACAAGGGGAAAGTATTTAGAGAATTTTTGAGGAAGTGAAAACTTGTCTTTTAGAACGTACCAAGGCACAGTTATTGGGAAAGACATGAGAAGATAAAGAACTCCAAAGCCTCGACGTGTATTTAAAGAAGCAGTTATCAAAACGACCCACCTTTGAATTGCCGATGGCCACACAGTAGTTTTGTGACTCAGCAGCTAGTTGTGTATTGCGTCGTCTAGCAATTGGTGGGGACACACAAGCAGCCAGTTCTCGGAAGCAAAAAACAAAATAATACCTATAGAAGAAGGAAGGTGAATCAACATTGTGGCGTAGGGTAAGAAGGTCAAGTTTTGAAGTTAGCCTCGAATACTTTATAAGTCGGACCGCTTTCGACTCAACTCTGTCAAGTAAGGATGCAGAGCCAGAACCACCCTAGATATGCGAGAAGTACTACATACAAGGACGAATCAATCCCTTGTATAAAAAGAGCAACTCTTCAGAGGAAAAGAAGTTTTGACATCTGAACAGGACACCCAGTTTCTTAGGTGCAGACTTTGCTCTTCCAATAATGAGGGATTTCAGAGAAAACAGTGGATGTTAAAGTAATATCAAGTATGTTCAATGAAGCAAGAGATGGAATTAGAGAACCGTCAAAGGAGAGACGTGAGTTGTGAAGAATCATCGATAGAGATTGGTGGAAACTTGGTCTTGGAGGCATTAAACTTACGTAGATTCCGTTTCCCTCAATGAGACATCCTGTCCAAGTCTGAGTTCACTGAGGAAGCTGTGTCAAGACGAGATGCGGATCGAGTGAGAGAAGAAGAGGCAAAATTGGCGGATGTGGATGAATGCACTGTTGAGTCTTCAGCGTTCGATTGCATTTGATTATTTGTGGCGGAGAGGAAATCGCTGAAAAAAAAAGAGAAAAAGTGTAGGGAATAGGACAGCACCTTAATGGAAACCACTGTTGATGGAGAAAAGAGGATGGCTGATCAGTCAACAACCACAGAGAGAGATCGGCCGGAGATATGAAGGAGCAAAGAGAGGGAGAGAAGCCAAAAGAGTGAAGCTTAGAGATGAGACTCCAATGCCATACCCTATCAAAAGCTTTGGATACGTCAAGGGCAACTACACATATGACTCCCCAAAATCTTTCAGGGATGCTGACCAGAAGTTTGTAAGATAGGAAAGACTATCACCGGTGGATCTCACCTAACGGAAACCATACTAGTGATCAGAGAGAAGACAGTGATCATCGAGGTGTCTAAGGATATAGAAGATGAGAAGGGATTCAAGGTTTTTCGAAAAGGTAGATGTCAAAGCAATAGGACGACAGTTAGAGGGGTCACAGCGGTCACCCTTCTCGGGACAAGGAAAAGTTTTTATTTTTAAACAGACACTGTGCGACTAGCTAACGCAGGTGCAAGTTGGGAGGCAAACTCTTTCAGTACAAGGGGATGGATGCCAATAGGACCATAAGCCTTGTTTGTGTTCAGAGAGAGAAACACTTTTCGGACAGTCCGAAAAGAGATTACGGGAAGAGGCATAGGATTAATAAGCAGAGCATCATGGGATGAAGGAACGTTAGAGTCATCCAAGTTGAGGTTAGAGGAGAAACGGGAACAAAAGAGAGTTGCTTTTTCTACTGGAGATACAGCTATTGTACCGTCGGAGCGGAAAAGTGAAGGAAAGGTAAAGCGACAAAAGTTTTTACATATGCCTTTAGCTAAAGATCAGAAAGGCCTATCTGTGGATGACGAGGAGAGGCGATCGCACTTCATTTGAATAAAGGAACGCTTTGCCTCACTGATTACAGTGATTACGGGCGGTGATAAAAGTGAGCAGTACTAAACATCAGGGTATATGAAACCCTCAGTAGATATGAAATAGCAGTTCATGTGAACAAAAACTACAGACTTTGCGATGTTGATTATGTGGGGTTTCCAGGACAGACTTGAGGATATAATAATGCCCAACATGTTTTTATCATTTCAGTGTTAAAATGAGATGTTTTGAAGTTGAGCAGAAGGAGAGAGAGAGAGAAAATAAAAGGTCTCTTAAATCGATAGATAACAAAGAATTGCGTTTCTGTATTATTATGTTTAACTTTATTACTGCTTCCCCATCCTAAGATGCTGTACGGGACCGCATTGGGAGGGAATACATTTTCGGTACGAAAATGGAATTAGTATCACATGAGTTTACATGAGAAAGACAGACAACAGGCCTGATTAGCCCACAACTGGGTTGTCTGTCAAAGAAAGAAATAAGTTTAACTTGTCAAGAGAATGTAATTCCGTTCAGCAGTTTTCCAAGCTATCACCGACTCCCCGCTGCTGGATATTAGCCTTCTATTGTCAATGTTATCGCTGTCGTTTAAACAATTTTTGTCTGGCGTTTTTCTCATATTATATCTGAGTTTATAAAGTATTTATCTAGGCGCCTTTTGAAAGTATTTATAGTCTTAGCATTTACTACGTCTGACGGTAACTTATTTCAGTGCTCACCACACCTATAGGAAAAGAAGCTTTTTCCCATGTCCGTACTGCATCCTTTAGCTTGGAGTTTTATTCCATTTGTCCTGGTAACCGTATTTTCTTGTATTTCGAAAAGATTGATTTACGTTTTCGAACTTGTTCAGAATTTCGAATACTTGGATTAAGTCTCCGCGAAGTCTACGTTTTTTTAAGGGAGAAGATATCGAAACGTTTTAGCCTCTCTTCACATGCCAGATTTTTAAGGGATGGGATCTCTTTTGTCGTGCTCTTTGTAGTTGCTCTAATTATTTCTAATTTTTCCCTAGACTTTTTTATAATTTGGGAACCAAAACTGGAGTACATGATTAAGGTGTGGTCTTACTTGGGAATTAGAAAGTGTGAGAATTGCTTCTGGTGTCTTAGATATATAGTTTCCTGGCTATGAAGTGAAACGTTTGGTTGCCCTTTTTACTCACTTCTTGACACTGTTTTGTATACTTCTGATTGTTGTTAATGACAACTTCAAAGTCCTTTTCTTCGTTTACTTTAATTAGAAAGTTTCCGAATGATTTGTAGTCGCATCGTATATTCTTGTCTCCAAAGTGCATAACGCTACACTTGTCTACATTAAACTTCATTTGCCATCTGCGTGACCATTATGCTAATAAGTTAAGATCTCTTTGAATCATTTCGCAATCCCGCCTGTTTACAGCTCTGCCTCCTAGTTTAGTATCGTCAGCAAATTTGGAGATCTTAGATATGAGACTGATTTTTAGGTCATTAAAGTATATTATGAAAAGAATGGTTCCTAGGACCGACCCCTGTGGCACACCACTCGTTACGTCTAGCCAATCTGAGGCTTCGCTGTTTAATGCTACACGTTGCTATATTCCGGTAAGCCAGTCTCTGATCCTTGTACAGAGTTCTTCCCCGATTCCGTGTGCTTTGAGTTTATGTAAAAGTCTCGTGTGAGGTACTTTATTGAAAGCCTTTTGTAAATCTAAATATACTACATAAGACGGTACTTTTTCGTCCCAAGTCTGATAAATAACGTTAAAGAATTCCAGTAAATTTGTCAGGCAGGATCTTCTGTTGCCAAAAACCGTGTTGGTTGTCCGATTTTGTGATCCTCTAGTAAAGTAACAGTCTTATCTCGTATTATTTTTCCATTATTTTACCTAATATTGACGTAAGGCTAATTGGGCTGTAGTTCAAGGCACACTTTTTGTCTCCTTTTTTATATATATGAGTAATATTTGCTAATTTCCAGTCACTTGGCACCTGAAAATCCGATAGAGGTTTCTTGAATATCTTTTATAAGGGATATATCAGCTGTCTCCTGACCTCTTTTAAAAATCTTGGACCTAAGTTATCTGGACCGTTGGATTTGCTAGGATTTTGTTGGTCTAGGTATCTAAGTATTTCAAAGCTCTTTATTTCTCTAACCTTCAAATCTTCTTCAATATATCCGTGAAACGTTTTCACTGGTTGCGGAATTCAATATGTTTCTTCAATTGTGAATACGGAGTTAAAAGAATGATTTAGTATGGTAGCCATTTCCTTGTCACTAGTTTGTGTATTACGTCGTTTCGTAATAGTCCAATTCCTTCTTTTACTAACTTCCTTTGTCTTTTATATCTGAAGAATTTCCTAGGATTCTTTTTAACTTTCAAAGGAAATTCTTTTTTCTTCCTCGCGTTTATTCTGTCTTATGACCTTCTTACACTCTCTTTGATTTTGATTAACTCCTGACGATTTTCATCGGTTCCCGTTGATTTGAGCTTCTTATATGTTTTCTTCTTTGGGCAAATTAGTCATTCTATTATCCTATTCATCCATGATGGTTTTGAAATGTTGTAAGTTCTCTTTGTAATTTGTTGAATATGTTTATTTTCAATCTCGAGAAGTGTTTTTAGAATTATTCTGCATTTCGTCCACCGTGTGAACGTCAAGTTTTGTCCAATTGGTACTGCGAATTTCGTGCCTAATGTTTTCAAAATTTGCTATCCTGTAATCAGGGATCAAGAGTTTGTTTTCATTTATTTCATAATCTAAACTTATCTCTAACCTAATCAAACTGTTATCGCTGCTTGATAAACTCTCGCCTACTTCGCAAGAGTTGTTTAAGTTTGTGTCGCTGGTGAAGACAAGATCAAGAGTGTTTTTACCTCTAGTTGGATTTTTTGCTAAGTGTTCTAGAGAAGGGGCGGGAAAGTGATTTGAGGTATGCAAATGGAATCATCAGAATGAAAGTGAACAGGGTCAGAAGTAAAAAACATATCATTTTTGGAGTGAAGAAAAAGAGTAGGTGATAGGACGTGACCCTTATGAACACCACAATTGATTAGATGGGAGGGGGAAATCGCTCCATCGACGACTACCGTGATGGAACGGTCTGAGAGGAAACTATGCATAAGGAACAAAGAGAAGTAGGAAACCCGAAGGAAGGTACTTTAGAAAGCAGAGATTAAAGCCACACTCTGTCAAATGATTTTGAGATGTCTAGAGCTACGACAGATGTACCATCATACTCCCTACGAGACGAGGACCAGAGGTGAGTCACAGAGGAGAGAAGACCATCAGTAGACCTTGTACTGCGAAATCCTGACTGGTGATCAGAGAGAAGTGTATGGGATTCCAAGCGGTTAAGAGAGTAAGAGTTAAGGAAGGTGTTGAAGTCTTTGGAGACAGCAGACGTGATAGCAATGGATGCGATAGTGAGAGACATTAAAGAGGTCTCCTTTCCTGGGAATGGACTGCACCAAGGCGTGCTTTCAAGAAAGAAAAGTAGTTTTTGTTTTTAAAGACAAAGGTGAAATAGGCAATAAACGATCACAGTTAGTTCAGAGGCACCCTCATCTAGGAATCGAAGAGGTGTGCCATCTGATCCATACGCCTGTCTCCCTGGAGCTGGAAGAGTCCTTGGAAGACCCTGCGGTAGGAGAACATAGGAGACAGCAAAGGTACAGTGACAGGTAATGGAGGCGGAGGATTAGAAGCAGAATCATCCTAAGTTGAAGAAGAGAGAAATAAGTTACCAAAATGAGCGGTTTTACGTAGAGAAATTATAGAAAGAAATTATAGAGACATGTGAAGTAATGAAAGGAGAGTTACAGTAAAGGCTTACAAGAGAAGAAACAGAGCCTCAGTAGGTGAAAATTAATTCAAATATTGCTAGACTATGGATAATACTGTTATTTTTGGAATATTTCTCAACTGTTAGAAAAATCGGATGAGATTAGATCCACAAGACCTGAATTAACATTTTTTCCGAACCACAGACCGTTGTTACCGATTAGCAAAATATATACGGTATTAGAAGAAAAACAGTGAATGAAGCCAGGAGAGTGCATAGGAAATGGGAGGTTATTATGGAAGCGATGCTATCATGTGCGAGAGAAGTATATAGCATGCGGAAGGTGGGAGGCGGGCATGTAATAAAGGGTAGTGAGTGGTGGGATGAGATTTAATTTCTAGTGAAAGAGAAGAGAAAAGTATATGCGTGTCACTTGTAGGAAGCGAGTACGATTGACCAATAAATATGCAAGTAAAAGCGTCAGGAAGTTGAGAGGAATGTGCAGGGGTTAGAAAAAAGGCCAAATGAGAATCGGGAAGAGCAAGCGTCAATAAACTTCAGGAAGGTTAAGAAAATGTTTTGGGTGGAGGCTAATAGCGTGAAAAAGATATGAGAACTAATGGGAGTATCAGATAAGGGGGCAAATGGGGAAGTAGTAACAGGGAGAAATAAGGTGAAGAGAAGATTGATTGTATCCTCTGAAGGCTTATTGAATGTGTTTGATGATGGAGTTGCAGATATATGTTGATTTAAGGTATGCAAATGGAATCATCAGACTAAAAGTGAACAGGGTCAGAAGTAGAAAACGTATCGTATCATTTTTGTAGTGAAGAAAAAGAGTAGGTGATAGGACGTAACCCTTACGAACACCACAATTGATTAGATGGGAGGGAGAAATCGCTCCATCGACGACTACCGTGATGGAACGGTCTGAGAGGAAACTATGCATAAGGAACAAAGAGAAGTAGGAAACCCGAAGGAAGGTACTTTAGAAAGCAGAGATTAAAGCCACACTCTGTCAAATGATTTTGAGATGTCTAGAGCTACGACAGATGTACCATCATACTCCCTACGAGACGAGGACCAGAGGTGAGTCACAGAGGAGAGAAGACCATCAGTAGACCTTGTACTGCGAAATCCTGACTGGTGATCAGAGAGAAGTGTACGGGATTCCAAGTGGTTAAGAGAGTAAGAGTTAAGGAAGGTTTTGAAGTCTTTGGAGAAATGCGAAATGAAAATCTTGGCAAGGATATTAGTGAAAAGAATAGGCGATGAAGTCCTTACAAATATTAAAGTGTGGGAAGGCTGCCGGATGTGATGGGATTGCAGATGAAGTCCGAAAGAACAGAAAGGACTATGTTGTTCATTTGTCAGTTAGCATTTTGAGAGTATCTTCAGACCATGGTGAAGTGCCTAAGGATTGTCAGAATACCTGTATAGTGAAGTATAAGTTTGCTGAGTATACCAAAAAAATATGTATTGGAGGGGTTGGTGACATGCACAGAGTTTCAGATAGGGGAGGAACAATGTGATTTCAGGAGATATGTGGATTAGATGTTTGCTGTGAAGAATGTATGTGAAAAATACTTAGAGAAGGTGAAATATTTATATGCAGCATTTATGACTGAGTCGATTGAAATAATCTGCGGAGGTATTACATGTATATGGTGTGGGAGGAAAGCTATTAGAAGCAGTGAAGAGTTATTATTAAGAGTAAGGCGCTTGTGCAAGTAGGAAGACAGGAGGGTTAGTGGTTTTATGTGAAGGCGGGTCTACGACATGGGTGTGTGATGTCCTTATTGCTGTTTGCTTTGTTTATGTTTGGGGTAGTGAGGGAGGTGAGCGAAGGGTTTTGGAGAGAAAAGCAGGTCAGAAGTCTATCAGGAATGGGAGGGGAGGGGTTGGGGTGGGGTAGAATGGAGGGTGGTCATAGGAGATTAGTCAGTGATGTTTTACTGCTGACAAGGAGATAGTGGCAGATTCGAGTGAGACACCGCAAAATATGGTTTCTGAGTTTTGGATAGCGTATGAGAAACTCGAGAGTAAATGTGAATAAAAGCAAGGTTATTAGGTTCAGCAATGGAGAGACATGTTAGTTAGGAGGTGAGTCCAAATGGTAAAAAAATGAAGGATGCGATGGGTTTTAGAATCCTGGAAGTGGACACAACAATAAATGGAAACATGGAAGCTGAAGTGTGTCATAGGATGGATGAGGCGAAAGTCCCGGGAGTACTGAAAAATGTGTGGGATGAGATGTCACTATCTGGGAGGGCGAAGATGGGCTTGTTTGAAGGTACGATAGTCCCATCGGAGTTGCATGGATGCGAGACATAGGCTACAGATAAGAATGTACGGGAGAAGGTAAAAGTGTAGAAAATAATATCTCTGAAGACAGTGTATGGTGTTTGGAGAGTTAATCGATAGGGTAAGGGAGAGGTGTTATAATAAACAGGGCATGGTTGAGAGAGCCTAAGAGGATGTGCTGAAATGGTTTGGAGTGAGGAGAGGTTGATAGTGAGGATACATATGTGTCATAAGTGGAGGGGACAAGGAGAACGGGGACACCGAACTGAAGATGGAAGGATGGAGTGCAAAAGGTTTTAACTGCATGTGGCAGGAGGGTGTAAGGCGTGCACGGGATAAAGAGAATTAGAGCGATGTGATGTTCAGGGATTGAGCAAGGGTGCATGAAGTGGCCTGATGAAAACACAGGAACGTCTGTGGGGCCTGGCTATGGATAAGGGGTTGATATTTGGTGCATTACACATGACAGCTAAAATGTGGCATTTAGGAAATGCGGCCATTTCCTTGTCTGTTTCTGATGCTCCCTTGCTAATGTGTAAAATTCCAAAAAGATGTGAAAAATGAAAAAAAAAAGAAGGTAACGAGGAATTATATGTTTGAGCATCTTCGCTTTGTTCAATAATTGAATGTGGTTGGTTTCTGTCAGAGAATCGGTAAATGATAGAGAAAGGAGAGAAATTTGGATTTTGGCAGAGGCATTCGATGTGACGTTGCATGATGATAAAGCAGACTTATATCACACGGAAATGGAGAGATGAATCAGGAAATGATTAAGAGCAAGTGATGAGAAAACGGGTTAGAAGATGTTGCTCATTGTGAAAAGAAGTCATTAGTAGAGTGCCACAAGGATTAGTATTAAAATCTCTGTTGTTCTTGGTTCACGTTAGTGAGAGAATAAGAATATCCGCGAGTGTATTTGCAGATAGTACAAAACTAATGACTGCCATTCGTAATGTCAAAGATTATGAAATACTCCAGGGTGAAATACGTGTTCTAGCAGTTTGGCAGGATAGGTAAAACATGAAGCTCTAATCAAAGCACAGTAAATATCATTTATACCATGAATAGAGAGGGGATAGGGAAAGCCATCGTTGAACTATAAGTTAGCTAGGGAGATTTTAGAGGAATTAAAGATATTTGGATATTGATATGAAAAATCTATCATTTGACAGAATGACTCTGGAAAATGTTAGAAAGGTTTATGCAATACTAACAAACGGACAAAAAAGTATTCAGGTTCATGAGAATGTTTGAGAAATTATAAAGACGTGTAGCTAGAAAGGAGGCTAAATTACTTGAACTCGGTTAGGAAGAGACGTTTAGAATATCGCAGTTAGATTTATCCTTAAACTAGAGGGGAAGAAGAGATCCTATTACGCCTTACATAAAGGAAATCTTTCTTATGAATAAAAGAAACACAATGACAGATATGTAGTATTCATGGGGTAAGAATTTTGTTTTTGCAAGGAATATGAATAAGGTTGGAACAATGTTTATATTAAATATAGCGTAAAATATGAGCATTTCTGCTCTCTTAGGTCAGACGCATGCAGAGGCACATACATATAAAAGTTTAGGAGACTAGACAACATGAAAATAAAAATTTCGTTCCGTAACACAAATAATTAGACACATATACACAAACTATGTATGAAATATAGACATCAAGAAAATAGAGAAATTATGTACTAGTGTGTCTAGTGTCTAGTCTGTGCTCCACTCTGTAAAAATATGAAGTGCATACTTTCAGAAGGTCATATTCTAAAGGGTTCTCCTCCTGTATTAGGTGCTTGTGGTAGAGGAAGCTTTCCAGAAGGTATTGGCAGGAAGCTACTCTTTCATCACCTTCAAGAACTATGCCAACGTTATCATCGCCTCCAGCTACGCTGACAGCCTCGGGAACTCACCATTCTACTTCGGCAAAGAAGAAATACCCATATTTGTTGTATCTGGATGGGGATTCAGGCAAATTCACTGGTTTCTTGTTACATGTGAAAGTTCGCTAGTGGACAGGGCGTTAGCTTTCCCAAATTTCAATAATTGGTTTCACCATTTGTCTGATGTGCCAAGTTTGTCCACTTTTCGATTCTACCGTAAACACACACGCTTTCTACACCCATTCCATTAGTACTCTACATTATTGTTCCACCCTCAGTCACCATTCCATTCAAACTCTATGCCAAGGGTTGGCAACCTTTTGAACATAATGTGCCAGTTTATAACTAATGCCATTTCTTTTTTACTACCTTGCGTGCCAAGAGTTATTTTTTTTCCAGCACTATATGGCCTATGAAAATTGAAATCATAATTATACAGTATGTAGTGACCATTGTAATTAAAGTAAAATGTATTTTCCTGCACATGCATAACATAAATGTAACATTTTTGTAGCATTTAGTATTTTTTGTAATGAAAGATATATATTTTTTTTAGATTTATACTCACCATATTGATGTGATCCTTGCTCTTGCTTCCCTTTGGCCAAAGTTGAAATTTCGGGCGAATGTCTGGACACCTTGAGGTTCACACAACCCTCTCTCCATCTCTCTCTCTCTCATTATTTTGTTTAAGTTCTTTCTTTGATCCTTTGAATCACGTGGCGTGCCACAGGCAAGCACTCTGTGTGCCAAGTCGAGCACGCGTGCCAAAGGTTGCCGACCCCTGGTCTAAAGGCTTTAAATCTGCACTTCTCAGAAGAGAAAAGAATGATGGGTGATCTGATCACAACCTTTTAAGTTTTTAGAATGGGTCAATGACATGGAGTGATCAGTTCCTCGAGAGAAGTAGGGATAGTGCAACCAGAAGACATAACATGAAATTGAGCATGATACATATTAAAAAAGATGAAAAGATGTAGAATAGGAACGTATAGTATAAGAATGGTGGATGAATGGAATTAAGCGACAGAGAACATAGTTAATGCAGACAACATATATAAATTTAAGAAGTTGTATAATAATAAAAAATGAGTGGGGTCCCAGGAGTCTAAAACTTCCTCTACATGCAATACAAATAGGTAATTACATGTATCTCTTAGGTGTTACCATGCTCCACTTGCAAGAGGTTACATCACGCGTGGAAATCCAACTTTGGATAGGCTGTACATGAGTGAAAATTCAACTTTAGATAGGCTATGTCACTGGGAGTATAGTCTTTTCAAAGAATTTCTCACTCCTTTGAAGTCCATATTTCCGTGTTACAAGTTGTGCTCCTTGACCTGCACAACTTCTCTGGAAAGACATTCTAGGTAATGTGTAGATATCAAGTATTGGTGCTGCACATTGTAAGACTGCTGGCTGGATTTCAAAGTTACATTGTACCTTAGCAACGTTGCTGCCTTCCCGCCACGCGCCCGCTGATTTGTGACGAGCGTCGGATGCTACCCAATGTTCTCACGTTAGTCTATCTGTCTATTGTAAATAAATGAGTGTCAAGAACTTAGTTTCATCAACCTTGGGTTCCACCACATCCATGGAGCATGGACAAGTAGCCGCTCCCTTGATAGAGACTTCAATCAGCCGGACCCAACGTTACAAAATTCGAGTAAGAGTCTGGTATTACAGTGTGTACCTCTCAGCTCGCACGTTGGATTTCTTTGTGACCCAGGATACCCTTTACAGTGTCTCCAGGAGTGTTACAGTGTTTGTGCAGTGCAGTGTTAGAATGTCAGTGAGTTAGCGTTACAGTGCACTGTGGTGTTGCGAGCCGCAAACTCCCTACTCAAAATTTGCCGAGGCTCAGTAGCGCGTCTCCCCTCATGCCAGCCGCCATATTGCTATGGCTGACTAAAGCCCCGCCTACCACCGCCACACACACAGCCACCTCCCCTCGCTCGCTCAACCAACCTGCCAGTCACCAAGATCTTGGTGCATTCCTGCATTTACCTACAGCGAACTGGACATTTCCCTGACACTCTACAGATCCCAAGCTCTCCGAGGATACTCAACAACATGGCTCAACAAGAGGAACAGTCATTCGAGTTCGTGGATCTAAATGGAGCGGATCAGATAAGATGATCCGCAGGGAGCCGACGGATCCATGCATCTCCTCATAGCCGACGACGATACAGGCCCCACACTCCTTCCTCCCCTGACCTCCAACAGAAAAGGCGACTACAATAACGACATATTGCATCTTATAAACTTTCTTCAAACTTCTAGCTTACAAGAGCAAGCTCGTCGGAGACGAGAAGAGCAGGCCTTCAGACATCAAATGGAGCGATTTACGGATCTTTTTACATTGCTATCAGGACAGCTGGCAGCACCATCACGGTCTTGGCAACCCCAGCAGCCTGACACCACAGCCGCACCTCCTGTCACACCTGCTCCCCCGTCCCCTGGCTTTGCAGTGCACACCACGCCGTCAGGAGCCCCACATGTACATACACCCACGGTTTCTAGCAAGCCTACGGTCAACCCGCTCTCTTCTTCTACAAGATGCAACATATCAAGTGTTTCGCCAGTGGAGGATTCGTTTTGAAGACTATGCAATCTTGGTTGGACTTGACAGCTTGCATCAAACCACCCAGCTGATCCACCTGAGAACTTGCATCTCCCTGGACGTTCAGCGCCTGCTTACGCATACTCTGGGCATCACTCATGACACATCACACTCCCTCACAGATGTTGGATGCCCTACAGAGGCACTTTCGCAGCCTCAGAAATGAAGCCTAACGCCACAGGGACTTGTCCTATAAACAAGCCGTGGGAAAATCGTTTGTGGACTACTACGCACGTCTCAAGGATCTCGCCGACAACGTTGATTTATGCGCTGGCAACCCCACCTTTCTGCGCTGAACGGCAATTGCAGATGGTAACTTTGATGGGCGTAAGGGACAAAGACTTAATACAACGTCTTATCCCCCTCCAACCCTCATTCACCCTTGCAGACTTTGTGACCTGCTGCTGCTCTTACAAGTCTACACGAGCAACTGCATCTCTCATTGCATCTGCTCCTAGCCAAATCAGCGCAGTATCTTCATACAAGAGGAACCAGCGATCTCATCGTTCTCCACACCAGCGTTCTCACCAGTTTACATACCAGCGATCAACCAACAGTACCCCCTGTCAATACTGCTCTCACAGGCAGGACTCCAGACAGTGCCCAGGCAAGGGTGCCACCTGCATTAACTGCGGACGCACAGGTCATTGGCCTCGCACCCAGAAATGCCCTGCTAAGGACGCCCAGTGCACTGCCTGCCAGAAACAGGGATACTTCGCTAAGATGTGCAGGTCTACCATGACGAATCGGACCGGGTCTCCAGCCTCATTTTCACGCTCAAGTGGACTCTGCCCTTCGTCATCTACCAAGTCACACACCGGCTACCATCTTGTGGGTGCCACCTCAGATAACGAGTCCCCCACACCTGTCACTATCTCCCTGTCCTTTGGTGACATCTCATCACGTCTCCAGCTAATCCTCGACATAGGTGCAGACATCACAGTGATTGGTACCACACACTTGGATGCACTCCACATACCCTGGTCAAGACTTTCACTTCCACCCATGACGGACGACTAACAGATGGATCCTCCATGACACCAGCTGTGGGATGTTTCCAGGCGACACTTTTCCTTGGCAACAGGTCATGCCTAGCCACCATACATGTACATGAGGGTATCCAGACTGCCCTCCTTTCCCGTGGACATTGCCGAGCCCTCGCCATAGTACCATCAGACTTCCTAAAGCCCATCCTCAAGGTTACACGGCAACAGATGTGCCCAGATTCCTGGCTCTGCCATGACATCGCCCGCAGCAGCCAAGGACTATTTTCTCCGCCACTTCAGCGACGTCCTCGTCTCCAAGGCAGATCTGTAGACTCAGCCACTAAAGAAAATGGCAGGTCCTCCAATGCGGATCCACCTGAAACCCGGCGTTATACCTTTCGCTGTACATACGCCTAGGCCCATTCCTTTCACCCTAAGGGATCAAGTGAAAGAAGAACTCGACTCCCTAGTACAACAAGGAATCATCACGCCTGCAGGCGACGA
Source organism: Panulirus argus (assembly GCA_038088735.1). NCBI lineage: Eukaryota > Metazoa > Arthropoda > Malacostraca > Decapoda > Palinuridae > Panulirus > Panulirus argus. The sequence goes on along the minus strand of JAYMFT010221485.1, from coordinate 5,878 downwards.
ACCCTCTGAATGGTGCCACCCCATGGTCCTGATACCCGAGGCCAAAGGTGTCCGCATCACTGTGGATCACACCCACCTAAACTCTCAGGTCGCCCGCCTTACACACCCATCGCCCACGCCCTATGACACCATCCGCAGCATCTCTCCTACTCGAAGTACTTCTTTACAGCAGACGCCCTACACGGTTACTGGCAGATGGAGTTAGCGGACAAGGACCGCCATCTGACCACGTTCATAACTCCGTACGGAAGGTTCCAGCACTGTCATGGTCCAATGGGATTTTTGGCAACAGGTGATGCCTACTGTCTCCGTGGAGATATGGCCCTACAAGGCATCTCCAACTGTGTGAAGGTCATAGATAACATCCTTCTGTTTGACGAGGATCTCCCTTCCCACCTACAACACATACACCAAATGCTGACCAGGTGCCATCAATACGGCATCACCCTCAACAAGGAAAAGTTCACTGTAGCTGCCCCTCAGGGTAACTAATGCAGTTACATCCTATTACCTGATGGCATCGCAGCACACCCCGACAGGGTATCTGCTCTACGTGACTTTCCTACACCATCCAATGTCACAGACCTCAGGTCATTTATGGGTCTCGTCATCAACTCACCGACTTCACTCCAGACATCTCAGCAGCAGCACAGCCCCACCTCCTGCTCATGAGCCCCAAACGCTCCTTCATCTGGACCCCTGACCATGAGCAAGCATTCAAGAAGGCCAAGGCAGCTCTGACTTCACCACCTGTCCTGGCACCCTCAACCCAGCCTCGCCCATGATCCTGCAAACAGACACCTCACTCCTATACGGACTAGGCTACGCCCTACTTCAAGACAACGGCCACGGTCAAATGCGTCTCGTTCAGTGTGGCTCTCAGTTTCTCACGGACACAGAAACTCGCTACGCCACCGTGGAGCTGGAGCTACCTGCAGTCGCTTGGGCCATTGCTAAGTGCCACCTATACCTGTCTGGACTTCAACAATTCACCTTGATGACTGAGCATCGTCCCCTGATACTGATTCTCAACCACTACACCCTGGATGCCATTGAGAATCCACACCTATAACACCTCAAGGTGAAAGTGGCCCCCTACATCTTCACAGCAGTCTGGCGCGCTGGGAAACAACTCCGTATACCGGATGCCCTGTCTCGCTCTCTGACCAGCCGCTCTACACCTGAAGATGAGGAAGACTGCACCACCTCGACTGCCCACGTCAGGTGCATCATTGCCAACACTGCCACTTCCACCTAGGACCAGGCAACAGGACCCATCCTCGAAGATAGGACCCTGCAGGAGCTCTGCACCGCTGCATCTCAAGATCAATATTACAGTTACATTGTCCACTACGTCTCCAACGGACTTCCCACCAACTACTATGACCTCCATGCCTCCGCCCTCCTGTATTGGAAACTGCGGGACAGCCTTTACGCTGATGGAGAATTAGTGTTGTATGGGCCCCGGATCGTTATCCCTGCAGCCCTCCGTAGACACACCTTGGCTCGCCTCCATGACAGCCACCGAGGGATCGAAGCTACTCGACGTCATGCAAAACAGACAGTATTTTGGCCAGGCATCGATGCATATATAAAGAGTACAGTAGAAGCCTGCGACGCTTGCCACCAGCTTCTCCCCAGCCAGCAACAGGAACCCTACATGTGCGACGACAACCCATCCCAACCCTTTGAAAGTGAGTCAGCTGACTTCTTTGAAGTTGCAGGGAAGTCATTCCTTGTTATTATTGGTAGACTTTCAGGCTGGCTTGTAGTTGTTCCCTCTGGACGTGACACGACTGCAGCCAGAGTCGCAAGAATGTTCTGTGTCTACTTCCGTGAGGTTGATGTTCCACTCCACTTACGGACTGACGGAGGTCCCCCATTCTCCAGCCAAGACTTCAAATGCTTCACCGACCGCTGAGGCGTTCACCACCTCATTACTTCTCTACATTACCCTCAGTCTAACGGACACGCGGAAACGGCAGTAAAAGCAGTTAAACAGCTTATTCTCAAGACCGCCCCATCAGGAAACATTGACTGTGAAGACTTTGATAGAGGACTGCTGGAGCTTCGGAACACCCCGACTCCTGCTGGACGCTCCCCTGCGCAGATTCTCTATGGCTGCCCTCTCCGCACCTGTGTTCCGGCCCACCCCGTTATTCACGGACGAGTGGCAAACTAAGACTGAGGACTACGACCATCGTACTACCACCCACACTGACCAGGTCACAAGCCACTACAACTCTCATGCCCTCCCTCTAACCATTCTCATCATCGGCCAGCAAGTCAGAATACAGGACGCCACTACGCTACAATGGGACAGGGTCGGCATTGTGATGGGCCAAGGCAGGTCAAGACAGTATGAGGTGCGCCTTCCTAGTGGTTGCATTTGGTTTTGAAACCGAAGACATCTATGCCAAGTTTTTTTTTTTTTTTTGTTTAATACGAGTGATGATCCCTCCCCCCAAGTCCCTGTGTCCCCTTGCTCTGGCCAGGAAAGAGAGCCATCACTCAATCTTCCCAATACCCCTCATCGTTCTCACCCCAACTTGCTGGAAAGAGTCAATGTTGCGCTCAAGACTGTGCTACGAGCATAAAGGGGGAGGGAGGTGTGTAGATATCAAGTATCGGTGCTGCACATTGTAAGAATGCTGGCTGGATTTCAAGGTTACAGTGTACCATGGCAATGTTGCTGCTTTCCCGCCACACATGCACGTTAAGTGGGCGCCACGCATGCGCCTTGTGTGGGCCAGCGATACCCGCCACTCATGCACGTTGTGTGGGCCAGCAGTACCTGCTGCGCATGCGCGTTGTGTGGGCCAGCAGCAGTACCCACTGAGGAGTGATGAGCACCGAATACATTCTGATGCTCTCATGTTAGTCTATCTGTCTATTATAAATTAATGGGAGTGTAAAGAACTTACAGTTTCAATTCATCACCCTTTGGTCTCATCACATCCAGTATTGTAGAGGGTAAGCAGCCTCGGAGAGTTGGGTTTCAGAGGGAAGAAGTAAAGAGATGGGTTTCTTCTGAGGGATCTGTAGGTTTCACTGTGAATGTTGCAGAAATGAAAAGAGAAAGAGCCAGGTCTGGGAATTCTGACTTTTAGAATGGAGTAGGTTGCAGTTGCTTTATGTTGATCAAGGGGGTCCTGGGACCTAGCCAGCCCGTATCAACCAGTGGTGTCATTATAATTTGGTAAGGAGAAATTACAAAGTGTACTTTTGTGATTTTTATTTTTTATAGAAGTGCAAGGAAAAACCATAGAGAGTGAAAGATTGTGTGTATTATATGTTAAGTATTGTATTAGAGTTGGAAAGGATATGCATTTGTGGATTGAATGCCAGCAATCCATGTTTAATTGAGGCAAAAAGATCAAGATTAGCAATGTAGGCCAGGATGGGGTATGTAACACACAGCACAGTGTTAGGTCACTGCATTGCCACCAACCTTTCTGATATCTAGGCATTAGTACTTCCATGGTTGCATTTGAAACACCTAAAATAAGTTAAATAAGACTGAAATACTCAGATTTTACCTCTCCAGTAACCAGTGACTCACAAATTTTGCCATTTGAAATGTTTAAAAGGAGTATGATGTAAGAAGATTGTAACTTGAAGTCTTTCACCTCCTCCAACAGCATGAGTCATTGGGAGTTAGCATACAGCAGTCTTTCTTTCCTGAGATTTTGAGTGCCATACTAGAGCTTTGTTTTGCCCCCATGGATGTGAAGACTTACCCACAAGATGCAGCTTTCTTCAGGCAGCAGCTTGAAGAACTCTTGAGGACCATAGATAGGAGCCTCACACTGAGATGTTTACTGTTACTTATGGGAGTAGTACAGGTAATTTACCCACTGACATAAGCTTTTAAGGAACTGGTGGTTTTAGTTTACCCTCTGTCATTGTTCACTTAAACGATCTGTACAGGTGACTTGCCTTGAGAAACCTCTTACTGAAGGGATTTGGAAGAGTAACATATTCATGCATCTGAATTAGCATTGATAACTCAGCTTTGGATATGTGACTTTATTCATGAAACTCTCATGGATGAATCACTTTTCAATATTTGCTGTAAGTCAGTGTGCTACTGCACTTGGCTTAACCTGGCAAGTCTGCTCTTATTCCTGGAGTAGTTCAGGTAATTGAACTTTCCAGCTGAAGCGCTCCTATTAATTATTAAGTTTGTTATTTTTATGTTTTCAGAAACAGGAGGTATACTGAAGTGGTGCATGGTATACATATTTGATGCTTTCATGCTATATTAAAAGTATTGAGTGAAGGGTGTTTCAAAGGACTAGACTGATACAATCCACTGATACGTCTTTCTGGTCTTTAGCTAAGGGCATCTGTAACTACTTCTGTTGCTCTAGCTTTCCTTCTCTTTTCCATTTTGATGGTACTATAATTGCCTCCCATAGACAGATTAACTCACCTTGGTTCCTGTTTCTCCTCTAACTCCACCTTGGATGACTCCTTTTTCTAATCCTATACCCCTTCCAGTTATCTCTTTTCAAACTGTCTGAAAAGTGCTCCTCTCTCTGGACACGAGCAAGACTTATGATCATTATGGTATCCATCCTCGTATACTGAAAGAGAGTACCTCTGAACTTGCACCAGTGCTTGCTTGCCAGTTCGATTCCTGTTTAGAAAATAGAACTTTTCCTTCTTCTTGGAAGCATGTGTTGGTACATCCCATCCCTTAGAAGGATGACTGTTCTAACCCCTCTTATTATCGTCCTGTTGCTCTAACATCTTCCGTTTCCAAAGTCTCTGAATCCTCAACTCCCATATCCTTAGACATCTTGAACATCACAGTCTTCTCTCTGATCACCAGTATGGTTTTTGTAAGGTGAGATCAGCTGGTAGTATTCTTTTCTCTCTAATCAGTATCTGGTCATTATCCTTGAAAGATTTTGGGAATCCTTTGTAGTTGTCCTTTACATATCCAAAGCTTTTCAGAGGTTGTGTTATCTGGGTCTCATTTCAATGCTCCCTTCTTTTGGCTTCCCTCCCTTGCTTTGCTTCCTCATATCTAGCTTCCTCTCTGGCTGATCTATCTCCTTAATTGTTCATGGCTCATCTTCTCCCCCTTCTCCTATCAGTAGCTGTGTTCCTTAAGGTTCTGTCATGTCTCCTACACTTTTTCTCCTTTTTTGTAAATGGTTTCTTCTCCACAGATAACCAGATACACTCGCATGCTGATGACTCAACACTTCATTCCTCCACATACTTCAATTCGGCCCCTTCTCTCACTCAATCTGCATCTAATCTTGACACAACTTCAGTGAACTCAGATTTAGACTGGATAGCTCAGTGAGGTAGATGATGGTGGAAGAATGCATGGAATGGTGTATGCGTGGGAGGCATGTAGGATGGAGAAGTAGAGACATTTGCTGTGGCCACCCCCTTGATGGGAGTTCCTGGAGAGAACGTATATGAAAATTTTAGATAGCTAGAGATAGGTAGATGATATATGGATATGTTTAATGCCTCCAAGACCCAGTTTCTGCCCATCTATCTGTCGAAAATTCCTCACAACTTTCCTCTTTTAATTATAGATAGCTAGAGATAGGTAGATAATATATGGATATGTTTAATGCCTCCAAGACCCAGTTTCTGCCTATCTATGTCGAAAACTCCTCACAACTTTCCTCTTTTCTTTTACGGTTCTGTAATTCCACCTCTTGTCTCAGTGGACATACTTGGTATTACTGTTACATCCACTCTTTCTTCGAAACCCCACATTATGGAAAAAGGGAAGTCTGCCTCTAAGAAATTGGGAGCCCTGCTTTGATGTCAGAATTTGAATCTCTCTCTCTCTCTCTCTCTCTCTCTCTCTCTCTCTCTCTCTCTCTCTCTCTCTCTCTCTCTCTTT
>JAYMFT010221474.1:0-11344 GCA_038088735.1 Panulirus argus | reverse complement strand
TATATATATCAATAAAGACTCGTATCAGACAGATATTTTTGATAGTGCCACAAACTCTCAGATTCTGTGGTGATGAATAATAACCTTAATCTATCATCGTTTAAGGCTAGTCTATTTCAGCCGAGATCTATTTCTTCCTACTAACGTTTATAGTCGGGGGGAAATCTTCCGGTGAAATATACACGACTCAAACGGGTAAACCAGTAATGATAGATACGATTCAGTTTATCAAACAACGGAAGAAAGATAAACAGAGCTGATGCTCACTACTTTTTTTAGTGTCAAGGACAGAAACCACCACGTTTGGACCTTGGGGTCTGCGTGGTCTGTGTGTTTATATAACTCCCTCCTTCCAAAGTTCCCAGGACAATTTACCGAGGCTACGTATCTACAAGAAGCTCTTCCTCCGGCGTGGTGTAGACCGACCGTGGGTCGTTGTGGCGGGCTGTGTCTCTGGTGGAGACCTAAATTGCTCGGCGTCTTGTGATTTCACTCGAGAACTCGGTGTAAAGAAAAAAGTTTAGGGGGGAGGGTTTGAGAGTTGTTTATGAGAGTGGGAAGTAGGTGGCTTGTGCGTGTGTGTGTGTGTGTGTGTGTGTGTTTAAATAGTCTTTTGAAGGGCTGCTGGTCACTTTTTAAGTCACACATTCGACACATGAATAGCCTGTGCTTCGAGCCTCCATTAGGAAGCTGTGACGCAATTCTCCAGTCCTATACTATGGAGTCTACAGTCTAGGAATCGGAGTCGAAGCCCTTTCATGGTACAAGACGACGTTATACCCAATCATCTTCACAGATATGATATAAACGGGATCCGATGCGAGCTTTCATCACCTTTCGAGTTCCACCCATATCCCCAGGGAAGCTGCTAGCGAGCAAGAGGCAAAGAAGAACCAGATTGTCTGGGAGCGAAAGGTGGCGAGGATATTGAGCTGAAAGAAAATAACCTATACTGCCCTCATAAGGATCATTCACGGCCAGCGATCAAGGCAATATTTCTTGTAATTTCTGTGGCGTCTTGGACATTACCCACACCCCCTCAAACCACAGCAATTTTCGCGTCTCTAATCAAATGTCTGACGTTGAGATTGGGTGGGGTGGGGGGGAGGATGGGATTCTGTCCATAGTCTCTCTCTCTCTTCCTCTGATATAGGTAAGGGAACGGCGTCATCTACATATAACAGCCACGGCGACTTCCAGTCTGTTTCTCCTTGGGTAAATAACTCTTTCTCCCTTTAAAATACCGGCGGAATATTGCGCTTCTGACCTCTATCTAGCGTTGTGTGAGTTCCATTGTCTCATATCTCTCACTATCCTCAACTGTGAGGTCTTTGGCGAGGTCTTTGGCCAGCAGCTGACGTTATACAGACCCCCCTCCCAATTCACTGTTATGATACTGGCTGGCTCAATACGCAGGAACAGTGACAGTGTCTTCCCCGTAACAGACATTAAACAGACCACCGAAATCACTTCTGTAATCTTCGTTGGCTCAACAGACGCCAACAGCGGCGTCTCTGGCCTGCAGCTGACGGTCATACAGAGGCTAAAGTTACAGTTATAATTCTTCCCTGGCTTAACACACACAGCAATATTTGCTTCCCCGAACTGCACATAGTTGACCTTATTGTGTTACTGTTTAGCTCTTAAAAATACTGACGACTTGAACACAACAACAATTCTGGTGCTTCGGACTTGCACCTAACGCTTCCATAATTCACTCTCCCCTCTGAAGCGGACTTTTCGAGGAAATGAGTAACTTTACTCTTCCTGACCCATTCCATTTACCTAACTTATTGCATATACATACTCAGTTAAATTTCAGTCAAGTCTCCTTTGTTTATGGATTAAATCTTAGCGCAAATTTCAACGATTTATTAGAAAAAGGGAAGATTTACAGCGATTTCGATTGAGGGAAAGTTATTTCAAACAAGGTTTTATGATTGTGCGGCCTACGAAAGCGTAACAAAGACGACTATCAATACTTCGGTTTACGAAAGAATAGTTCAGTGAACAATTACGGACTTTTCGGTGTACGAAAGCTTTATCTCGAGGCTGGATGACGCTACGTATCTGGTCACGAAAGATGATTCAGAGAATGATTACGGACGTTTCAGTTTACGAAAACTTATCCAAGCGAGTTCGTAACGAATCTCGTTTATATTCGGAACGCTTGGTTCAGAGATCAACGCCTCTGATAAAAGTAGGTCTACTTATATAAGTGCGCGAGCGAGACAGGCGAAGCCTGGAACTGTAGAAAAGGAACTTCATATTAAGTTTTCCAAAATTTACCACGACACTTGAGACAACATTATTTTTTTTTTCTGTCTTCCCTTTTCGTCAGCAATATATTTCAGAAGACATTTCCCTCCATTTTCTTTTTACGTTCTTCAACCAATGTTTTATCATTTCATGCATTCTTCCCTCACCTCATTCGTAGTCCTGGTTCAACCATAAAGACTAGAATTCTTTATTGACGACAGACGAGGTGAATAGAATAAGCAAAGAGGCAGCAGCAAAAGGCAGATAAGAAGCGTGTGCCCAAGAATATGGAGGACAGAAGAAAAAGAGAGATAGATTTGTTGGACTGCCAAACCTAAACCACAATAAGTTTGTTCAAGCGGACATGATCAGAACCCAAGCGGGAGGGAGGGTCGAAGAGAAAATCTGGATCAAAGAGTCGAAACTTTAGGCTGGAAAGATAAGTGGGCCAGAGAGAGAGAGAGAGAGAGAGAGAGAGAGAGAGAGAGAGAGAGAGAGAGGGAGAGAGAGAGAGAGAGACCATAAAGCCCATCCCTCCGAGAGATACCTAACCAGCTCCACAAACAACGCCTCCCATGCTCTATACGGGCACTCATTTTCATACGAACCTTTCCAGTAACCACACATACCTATTCCCTAAAAAAGAATTAAGAAAAAAAAGGAGATTAGACTACGTTAGCGAATCTGATGAAGACCCGTCCAATACAGGGCCAAATTTACCAAATATGCAACGTGCAATGGGGAACTTCTATCTTTCCATACTTAATAACAATGTAAGGTACTTGTTTTACTTTAAGGCTATGGATAACAAATTACCCGTTTAGTCTTCGGAGGAATGTATGGCTATTCATTTTTCTGAAGCTTGACGCTTTGTCGGTAAGGCATGCTTGTATTTGTTCCATATAAATTTCAAAAGTGAAAAGGACTGAGAGTCTTTCTGTGTGAAGGTTGAAAGAAAAGTATTGAGAAATGAAAAGCAAATCTTTCTAATATTTGGAACATTAGACGAGTTGATGTAAGATCTGATGCATGTATTTTTTACCATGTACTCCTCGAAGCCATATACGGGTAATTGGATTAGCTTCTTTCCTTTAATTTCATATTTTTCGCATAGTTAGTTCATCAAATTACAAGCATCATTTTATAATTTCACGTTTTTTTTCATCACATTTCGAACAAGTCCTTTGAAACTTTATAGACACAGACATTCATGGCACCCATATTTGCACGTCTCTAGTCGTCCTTTCTTAACCAAAATATTCTTTATTTACAACTCATTGTGTATACTATGAAAATGGACTCCCGTGGTGTATCGGTTAGCGTTCCCGACCGTGACGCATTCACGGGCCGCCCAAGGTCGAGCGCATAGGTTCGAATCCTGGTTGGTTGCTGCAATCGGTCCACATTCAACCCTTAGCTGTCCATCCACCCTTAGAGGGGTGGGTCGATAACATAGGTACCTAGCTCAGGCTAGGGTATATATATATAAATATATATATATATATACACATACTTGATTAGGGCCTCAGGTGCCGTGTCGTCTCAGCTAACATGAATAAAAAAATAGATTATTGCGTTGCCTCAGGACACTATCACGAGAAGAGAGGAACTATGAGAAGCGTCCCTTTAGAAGCCCTTTAAAAGTCACATTTTTCACTTACCAATGTACCTCTTAATCTGCCAAGTGACTGTTGCATCCCCGAAGTTATCAACATCCATAGTGTTTAATACCAATAGCTAACATTACGAGTTTCCCTCCTTAGGGCAACTGAAGTTTCCACCGCTACTCCCCCTCCACACACACACACACACGCACACACACACATATCCACAACAAGAGAGTGCTATACCCCGCCACCTGCACCTCGTGTGTGGGTCCTTCACCTGACATTTATGGCCGATACTTAAGGTGTTAACGCGGCATGAGAGACTTAAATATGAACTTTAAGGGCCGAATTCTTGGATGTTACTCGAACGCGTGAAGACCTCAAGACGGTGTATGCCGGGGAGAGAGAGAGAGAGAGAGAGAGAGAGAAGGGGGGGGGGGACCAAGGAATGTTGGAGAACATGCTAAGAAATTTTTTTCCCCCATGTTTCGAGAAACAGTGTGGCTGGAAGTATGTTGAAAATGTTAAGGGCATTCTAACATGCCTTCACATTCTAACATGACTTTAAATACATTTTTAAAAGGTACGAAGCGATTCTCCTCAGCCATATTGATTTGGAATGATGAAGCGAAATACGCGTATAGCTGAAGGACAAAATGTGTTTGATATGTTTGAAAATGCAGTCATTACATGCATACATACCAACACACACACACAACAGTACGCCCCCCCCCCGAGTACACACACAAACACACATACACGTATCGTGCACATATGCACACAAACACGCAAACTAGCGAGACTAGAAACACATATAAACTATCTATGGACCTCCGTGGTGTAGTGGTCAGCTCTGTTCATCGCAAGCTCGCTCGGGGGTCGAGGTTCCCATGCGTTCGAATCCCGAGAGTGGCAGTCAGCCCAGACCCAAGCCACGTGTTCCCACGTGTTCATCGTTCCCTCTGGGCTGGTCGATCAATGGATACATAACTCAGGCCGAGGTATGTACGAGTATGTATGTACACACGCACGGGAGTAAAAACAAAGTGTGTATGTATATGTAGAAAGTGACGGGACAACACGTGTTTAAAACACGCTCTCCCCCCGTGACAAACAAATAGTAATCACAAATAATAATTAAGCACGAGCGAAAATATATACACAAAAGGGTCGTACCGTCTTGCTCAAGTGCTTAAGGGATCAATATCACAGTATGAAATCATACCAAGTACCACATTTGAATTAATCAGCAAAAGAAAATCAAACCACACCTTAAAATAAACATATGCAAATTGTCACCAGAGCTTCGAACAAGGCAACAAACAACCACCAACACTGGATCGTCAACGGTTTACAATTACCACCAGACACGACAAGACAAGACTTTAACATCCCGGCGACATCAAAACCCTGGCAAAACAGGGCCGAACACAAGCGGAACAACTCACTAATTCACCTGTTAAGCAGAGTAATCTGGGTGTGTAGATTGTGGGTATTCCTTCAACGATAATTGACGAAAGGAACGAATTCTGTAATTTGACAATGCAGTTGAGGGATTCCCATAACGTTCTGATACTTTGGAATTTTGTTCGCGTGTATATAAATGCGCGTGAATGTACGTTTGCGCATTTGTGTATGTGTACATATATATTCATAAATGCATATATGTACATTTTCCTTTTATTCGTTTATTCAAGAGTTCATGAGTGTTCACAAACATGGTTGTCTGCAAGCACTTACTTGTGTCTGTGTTGTCTGGATATGCGTATATGTACATAAGCATGTATTTTTTCTTTAATACAAGATCCTCTCTTTCCGCGTTAGCGAGGTTTAGCGCCAGGAACAGACGAAGGAAGGCCGCATTTGCTCACATCAATAAACTAGCTGTCGTGTGTAATGCACAGAAACCACAGCTCCAAAACCACAACCAGGCTCCACAGACCTTTCCATTGCTTACTGTTAACTGTTTTATATTTTCTTTTAGGAGCAGGACAGTATACAGAGCACATATATGTAATATTTCCTCTAATTAACTGTCTTCTCTTTGCTAAAGTTTCACATAAGCTGCAGACGAACTTGTGTTACACATCAAACAATAAGAGTTCGGATACTGGTTCTCTGGAGTAATTTGCATACACAGACATGCTTATTCTCTCTTTAACAAAGTGAAGTACGAGAAGGAATAAACATATTCACTCAGCCACAGGAGTTCGCGAAGCACATACCAGCGTGAGCTGTCAAATGTTGTCAGGTGCAAACGGTTGTTAGCACATACACGTATGAATGATCAGGGTAAGCAATTCTGACTTTTATCATCCGATCAAAGGCAATTATAGACGTGTGAAAAGAACGATGTCACCGGCTGGAGATCGGTCGTTGAAAACAGGATTTGGGGGAGGGGGGAGACAGTAGAGGTAGAAAGTGTGAGTGTCCAGAGGTCGCAAAACAAGACTATTCGCCCGCCAGCGTTGTATGATCCTGTCTGACACGGTTGCTGTGTTTATATCTAACTATATGGTATACAGAGTCCTGCATGATGGACTGTCGTAATAGAAACTTGCTAATAAAAAGTGTCGAGTAACTATTACGTGACAATTGACAGCTGCTTTATGACAACAGCAGTTCTTAGCAGCAAAACGAGATATTACGTTCATTAACTATTCATGGGTGTTTCTTATTTACGTGCCTGATCGTTATCAATTATGCAAAACATATTACCAGACGTATCTGCAAGAACTAATTGTCTGTTTCATTACTGACTTTCTACTTAGAGGTTTACGTCACTCTACTATGTTCCACGTTCTCCTCCTCCTCCTTCTTCCTATACAATGCTACCATTTCAGTTGACGTAAGCGCGCTAGGTAGGTGCCAGCGAACTCCTGCGGCTGAGTGTACGTGTATGCAAATCATGCCAGAGAATCAGTCGCCTGATTCCTGTAGTTTGATATGTAATGCGGTTCGTCTGCAGCTTATGTATAGATTTAGCCAAGAGAACGTTACATATATATATGTTACATGTACTGTCATGCCCCTAGATAAAGATACAGAAAACTTTTATCTCCTTGAGCACGATGCTACGACCCTTTTGCATAATGATCTAGCCTTGAGCTTTCCCTGGCAATTATCACTGAGTTCACCTTGCCCTACATGCTCCCCGCAAGCACCAAGCTAAACAGAAAGTCACTCCTCTCGTTATAAGGTGCGAGAGGAACACACGCACTCACATGCAAACACACACGCACACTCACACACACACACACACACACACTCTCGTCATCCGTCATGAGATAAAGACACAGACTCTATCCACTTCCTTGCTGTCTCATCCTCTTTAGTCTGTGCAACAGACGATTAGCCCAGCTCTCCTCCCACCGACATTTATTAAATGGCAATACTTGTACGCCACCCTTTCCATATTTATGAGGCTCCCACAGCACTCAGGAAGCTGGCCACGCCCACCGGTCGGGACCAACAGCTCATAAAGTTCCGTGATGTTGTGTTTGTGCGTCTATGTGTAGCGAGTGTAGGGCAATTGAGTACTAAGTGCACGGTATAAATTCCTGGATGTATTAAGGTCCGTGTGGGAAAGGTGATAAAGATGGGTAATAAAGGTAATAAAGATGGGTAATAAGGGTAATAAACATAGGTATTTCTGAAGGTATAACGGTCCGGAAAGTGATGATACGGATGGGAATACTAGGCCCTTCTTCAAAGATGTCTGCAAATGAGGCCATTTTTCGTTAGTTCCTGAAGCTGCCTCACGAAGATTGGAAAAGGTTGCTAGGCACAAAACTGTAGAAAAAGATAGCCATAGTATATGATTTATACCCTTAAAACCCTCTCATTTTTTGGGGGGTGCTCCCGTAGCCTTAAGGCTACACTACAATCAGAAGCAGAGAAAGTATGGACTATTTTAAAGCGAGAAGTTCCTTGACGAGGCTGTTCCCCCTTTCTCGAACGGGCGATCACACAGCCACACCGAAGGCGTAATCCTGACTCGCTCTTCAGCTTGATCCGTTTCCCACAATCATTAAAATGCTCCTGATTCCATATCCGTTCCTCTGCCCTACTTCCCTTCCACAATCTCTCCCTTCCATCCCACTATCTCTCCCCCACTTCCCTCCCACATTCCTTCTCTTTTCCTCTCAGAATGCACCACTTCACACACACACACACACACACACACACACACACACACACACACGCAGTACGACAATTTTTCCCTCTGTCTTGTTGCCTGACTCACGATACAAGTTCAATGGGTAACTTTTCCCTCAACAGTGAGGAATTAACGTAAAACTATTCCATGAAAAATACCTTTTTCATTCGATATACTTTGAAGAGTATTTTTATTCGTCAATGAAATCGTAAAATCTGTTAAAAGAATCCATTAAATCATTTAACTTTTAAAATCGAATTTCTTTTATCTGCTATGAGACCAGAAATCTGATGGTAATATGAAAAATAAAGAGGCTATATTCTGTATCTGAATGTCATTAAAATGATCAGTGAGATTTGACACCAATATTTTTTTGTATTAAGAATCTTTCTCTCTGTATTCATATGTACCGTGAAATAATGAAATTCCTACTTCACTGACAACTTAAAATGCTCCATCTATCTTTACCTAAAATGTCAAAAATTTTCTATTGTTACATAGATTTCTGTATATAATAGTTTGAAGAACCTGTCTCTAAGCTTTCATGTCTTTTCAAAACCTCAGATAAATCTTAAGAATTCTTAATAGTAATTTTCCGTTATTTTTCAGATTAGCAGAAGTTATAGAAAAAAAAAACTGTTGCAGGACTGTCGAGACATCTACTCATTTCAGGACTCCTGACTTAGTCACTATCCTCCCAAAGCAACTCAGGTCACCCCCAGTTAGTCACCATCTTCCCCACATCACCTCAGGTCACCTCAGGTCACCACCGTCCTCCTGGGTCATCTCAGTTCTCCCCAACAGGCCACAAGTCACTCCCAAAACCAATAGCCATCCTTCCTGGGGAAAACTCAGCTCTCCCCAGTGGGTCAAAGGCCCTCCCATCGAAATACAGATCACCCCAGCTGGTCACTGCCCTTCCCCCTGCACCCCACTGCCTCCCCCAGAAGATCAATATCTTGACAAAGTCTCCAACACAAAATGCAGAGGACAGGCATAGACGCCCTCTAATCCTCCTTGTAATTACTTCTCTTGATCACAGGCCAAATTATTCAGAAGAGAAATGATAGGGAATTACCTTTCAGACATAAACTGCGTCAGATTTGCTGTCGGCTTAGTTGATGTGACCTACAAGCCTGAAAAGCCTCTCGACCTTCATCTGTGCCTTTTAAAGCTGAAAATTTCTCGCGAAACCATTGCCTCGATGTTGCGCATCGCGCCCACGCTAAGTTTGGTGTATTCCGTCATTGCAACTCAATCTCCCTACACCCATTTTTTTATGCCGTTGACAACTGGATAGTCATAATCCATTAATACATATCAAGATGCTCAATTATCAAGTTCTGATCCTTTTCTTCGTATTCTTCCAGAACTCAGTCCTCACCAAAAGCATCTACAGACACGTGTGTTGACTCGTCCTTTCGAAAGAAATACAGTATTTGATGTCAAGAACGCTGACATCTCTACAGGAGATAAAGTTTTGCCCCTAGTTCTGTCGTCCAAGATGATGTCTCGTCACTATTCAGCATAATATCTTAGGCTTCAAACCTTCATTGAGGTTTCCCCTATGGTATGAATTTTATCATAAAACCTCTTCCGTTCTTAGAACCCTTTCAAATCTTCACTGAGGTTTCTCTTCTGACGTAGAAACTCTTAAAAGAACTCTTCTCAAGTCCTTAGAACTCCCGAAAATCCTCGTGGGAGGATTTGGACAGAACCCTACTAAAGTTTCCGTCAGAACCTCCTTTCCTACGTAGAACCATTTACAAAAAGCTTTTAAACCCCCAAGCAGCTTTCTATCCTGCGCAGAACCCCCATCTACAGAACCCTTTTAAACCCCAGTAACAGCTTCCCACTTTATGTAAAACCCACTTACATAGAACCTTTTTCTTAAACCCCCATAGCATTTTTCCCCACTTTAAGTAGAGCGTTCCCTCTACAGAAACCTTCTAAACCTCCACTGCGTAGAACCCTTATCCCATACGACTCCAGAAAGCTAATCCCTTCCAGTCTCGTTCTACCAAAGAGACCAATCCATTATTCAGAGCCTCGAATTGTTTGTACCCATGTTGCTCCTTCTCCTCCTCCTCCTCCTCCTTCTCCATCTGTGAGTAGGGACATCACCATCGATTTTGTTTAACGAGTACGAGAAAAAAAAAAAAAACTGCGAGTGAAATCCTTTATTCATTGGTGTTGTGATGGAGACAGACCAGTTCAGAGTGCAATGGGATACACTATATAACTCCAGGTATTAGGAAATATTCAGTCGGAGCAAAAAAAAGGAAAAAAAGGACTTTGGTATACATACGATCAAGACTTCGACATGTGCATACGGTCAGAGCAAAGACCATGTCCATGTGTAAGTACGGCCGTAGCAAAGACCACTTCGAAGTGTCTTCCACAGCAAGAAGAAACGACTCGAATTATTCATACCATCGCAACAAACGACCTCTTTATAAGTATATGTAAGTCCTATAGTATGAAGAGATCGGAAATTAAACATAACATAAGCTTGAGAGCATGTGTTGCCTAATGGCATATCGGGGTCCCGATACCCTGGAATATTCTCCTTTCAACCAATTTCGGCGCTGTGGGGACTGCCGGATGCGCTGCGGGGACTGCCGGATACACTGTGAAGACTGCCGGACGCGTTGTGGGAACTACCGAATGCTCATGTTGTGTACAGCTCCATTAGTGTCGCATCTGATCCGGCAGTGTGGGGAGAAAAGGAATCGGGCCACTGATGCGGAGAGAGAGAGAGAGAGAGAGAGAGAGAGAGAGAGAGAGAGAGAGAGAGAGAGAGAGAGAGAGAGAGAGAGAGAGAGAGAGAGAGAGAGAGAGAGAGGAACTCCGGGAGTCCGCAAGCGGCCGCTGTGTCACTTTAGTTCCACCCCTCTAGGATCCCACACATTAAATATACATCTGACAAGGACAGGTCCCTTCCCCACCTCTCCTTCTCTTTCTTACCCTCCCCTCGCCTTCTCCCCTCCCTTCCCTTCCCCTCCCCTTAAGTTGCCGCTGGCCTGCTGCTGCTGCTACTGCTGCTGAGGGAAGCTAAATCTAGTCGGCTGGATCTCACTCCTCCCTTCAACTCAGGCCTACGAGGATGTTGGCTTTCTTTGACGTTCGGTCAACTTAAAGAGAAATATAAAGAGATAAAAGAAAGAGAATTACTCGTGTTTGTCGATGAGATTGACAGGCGTACCTGTCAATTTGGCCTCTGACATTATGGTCAAGTATTGTGTGTGTGTGTGTGTGTGTGTGTGTGTGTGTGTGTGTTGGTGTGTGGTTGGAGGGGGAAGATTCAATTATGGAGTGG
>JAYMFT010221463.1:0-11344 GCA_038088735.1 Panulirus argus | reverse complement strand
TATATATATATATATATATATATATATATATATATATATATATATATATATATATATATATATATATATATTTGCAGTCCTTGGTCTGCACGTGTTATTCAATAAAACGTCAATCAATATGATCCCTGGGGAGAGGGGAGAGAGAATACTGTCCATGTATAGCTCCTGCGTGTCGCAGAAGGTGAATGAGAGGGGCGGAAGCAGGAGGCTAGAAATCCTCCCCTCTTGTACTAATACTTGCCAAAAGAAGGAGAATATGGGGCCGGGAGAGAGGATCGTCCCTCTATGGCTCAAGTCCTCCCTCACACTACTCGCGAAAGAGGAAAACAGGCCGAAAACAAATCCACGAAATCGCTATTATCATCACTATTATTACCTTAGTCTGTCTGTATGTGCGTGTGTGTGTGTGTGTGTGTGTGTGTGTGTGTGTCTTTCACTGGCATCAGTCTACACGCACATACCACCCCGAGCTACACAACAATCTTCAGGGGAAGAAAAAAAAAACTTATACGACGACTCCGATTCTTAAATTCCTGAAGAGGACGGATGGACGGACGGACGGACGAGCGGAAGCACGGTCGTCAGAAAAACCTGTTGAGCTGAGCGGTTGAGGAGGAGGTCGCGCGCGCGAGGCGGAGCCCCCCCCCCCCCCCACGCGGCCGACCTCCTCCCCGGCAGCACCATACCACCGCCACCGCCACAGTCCTCTGAGCGGGGTATTATGTACCGGCCGTATTATATATGAGGACGGGGAAGTGCCGCTCACGTCCAGGGTTTAGGTCAAAGGTCAGGTCATCGTACCTCAGGATCGTGCCGTTTGTAGCCAAGGGCCGTGTGGCACCGTCGTGCTTAGCTGAGGGTCGTAGAGCACCGCGGGCCGCGCTGGTGTCGCAAATCTGCGATGACATAATATTTCGGATCTGTCCATCACCGTCCGGGGACTGACTAACACACACACACACACATGCTTCTGTGAGTAACAGAGGCCACGGGATGGGAACGTTAGGCTGGGATGCGACAGTGGGTGAAGAGGACGGGGTGGCCTGCTGCTGGAGGGGAGCACTACAGAGAGAGAGAGAGAGAGAGAGAGAGAGAGAGAAGATGGGGTCCAGGTGGGGTGGGGAAGCCCTCACGGCCTAAACCTGCTCAACTATGTTGGGAATTCAATTTGCGGGCAGTGAGTGGCCGGCGTGGGTGGGTGGCGGCCGTGTTCTGTGTTCCGGCAGATGGTGCCCCCCCCCCCCATCCCATCCCACCCTCCCGCTCCTGCCGCCCACCACCCCAACAACACACCGGCTCGTCACAACACAAACACTCACTCACCGCCTCTACCTCCCCCCCGGACGTCCCAAGTATTCCGGAGTTGCTTCATTATCTCATCTGAACCCGACACAGCAGCAGAAGGAGTCGAACCTCCCCACCTTCCCTCCGCCACCAAGGGGTCCAGGCAGGCAGGCCAACGCCGCCCTCTCTCCCACTGTAGAAGTTCCCCTTGAGCCTTTTACCGACCCGAGTCTCCAGAGGATAAAAGCGATGTGAGGATAATCCCTTACTGGTCTTCCCCCCTGCCCCCTCGCTGGACGCTGGCAGGGGCCGGGGAAGAGGCAGGAACACAGGACATGAGCCAAGATATTGAGACAGTCACGGCAGAAAAATAGAGATGCGTTTTACTTTGACTCGAGGCATCTTACAGGAGCCCCACGAGGCCATTGTTGTCCGAAGCCCTCGTGCCTTCACGCCCTCTGTGGCAGGAGATGGAAGGACAAGGATGAGGGAAAGGGGGGGAGAGGGAAGGCAGGAAGCAACGCAGGAATGGGGAGGAGAGATGGAGAAGGACGAGGAAGCGGCGGATGTCCACCTGGAGACTGTGGCCAAAGGCGAAACGATGGCATGAAACGCGCGATAAAAGGTCGGCCAACCAGACGATGCAGAGGAGATACGACCGTAATGCCAGGGGCGCCTGACACCTCCTGCGACACGTGACGCGCGGGACATCGCTATACGGCACTCGGGAAAAGTTCGGGCCACTCAACCTCCTCATGTATTATTTCTAAGGTCACCAACTTTAAGTGGTCTATTATTATCTCCCTCGTGTCTGTCGCCCGCCTGACAACACGTGACCTTTATGCTGGTGGTAGAGGAGGGGGAGGAGGAGGAGGAGGGAGCTATGGCCTACCAAATGCACCACAGCAACAGGCCACACACACAACAGAGCCTTAAATTTATACTATTTACATCAGGAGAACCCACGTGTCCATCTGGTTAACACCTACACCAGTGAAATGTCTTAAGGTGAATTCCATGTGCAGTCAAACCCCACACCTCCACTAAACACACCCTCCTCCACTCCCCAAGCTTGCCTCTAAATCCAACTCAGCGACACCTCCATACGCATCATAAGATCCCCAGGTCTCCTCTGAACAAGACCTCCGCATGAACCGAAACTTTACACCTCCAGTACAAGTCCTTCTTGACGTAATCCCCCATAGCTAGATGGACAACACCTCCCACTAATCCACCTCTCCTAGTGGAGGGTCTACATTACCCCCTTTCCTCCCACCAGGGGTCACATCATCCGGTGAGGGGGTGTGTCACAGCCCTACACACACACACACACACACAGCTCTTGCTGACACGCCCACGAGTCATCACACACACACACACACACACACACACATCACGGAACACCACATACGACGCTGTCTGCGGCAGAGACGACGGCAAAAGACTAGAGGCACGAGAAGCAGGGGCAGAAAACACTTCACAACCGACATCATTTCCTTCCAGCCTTGGCCGCTCGAGGCTACGGAGGGTCAGTGTGGTGGACTCCGAGGCGTCACAAAGGAATGGAAAAAAAAAAGAAAAAGAAATGTAAGTTTAGGGGGAGGGAGGAGCCAGCCAGGTGTAATAAGTGAGACATCTAAACACAAACAGCACTACCCGGTGGCCAAGACTGAGGCAGGCAGGCAGGCAGGCAGGGTGGTGGGTGGCGGGGTGGCGGAGCAGCAGCCGTGGAGGCAGCAGGGTAAGACTGCGGTAATGTGGTGGAAGGTTGAGGAGGGAAGGGTGGTAGTGGTAGGCAAGGCAGGGGTGGTCTGGGCGCCATGATGTCCAGACAACACGTGTACCTCGGCCATATTTACAGAGACCAAGCCACACAGCCTCTGGGGAAGCCAAGCACCCCTCCCTCGTCCACCATCCTCCCTCTGACTCTCTGGTTAAAGCTGGCCCATGGCCTACAGCCTGGTGCTGGGCTGGCCCATGTCCCACAGCCTAATGTAAGGCTGGTCCATGGCCCATGGCCCCCCCTTCTGGCACTGACCTGACGACAGAGTGGGCTGGACTAAAAATTTACACTGAGTATCGTAACCCTTCAGTATAACTGGCCACTAAATTTAGTAAAACTGGCCATCGCATCGAACGCTCCACACAAAGCACGACGCGGGAAAATGAAGGGAATAATCACACTGTGGTGAGGAAAATGAAGTGTGTGTGGCCGTAGGACACGAGGGAGAGTAAACAGAAGTGAGAGAGAGAGAGAGAGAGAGAGAGAGAGAGAGAGAGAGAGACTCTCTCTCTCTCCCCGATTTTCGCGTTCTGCATCCATACCTTACTCCTGTTACCACAGTCTCAGCTGTGCTTATACTGCCCCCCACCCCCCAAGCACCACCACTAACAACCTGACGGATCCAAAGCTTCACTAAGACCACTCCGCACGCCCCCGAGCCATGTAAATAAAACCAGCAAAGAACTACTCCCTGCAGCAGGTAAAATGTAAATAAAGATTTTCGTAATGTAGCGCGCGTGTGTGTGTGTGTGTGTGTGTGTGTGTTGGGGCCGGTGGTGGTGAGGGGTGGGGGGACTGAACCATCTGGGTCAGTGGCAGCTGGTGCCTCACTACGTTACCAAGCCATCTGGCTCACACACGAACCAGAAAATTAACCACAAATTGAATTTTTAATTAACTCTTTTTTTTTTTCCTCGTAGGATGGAAGGGAGGGAATGGAACCAGTGAGCGTTCTGGTTACCACCTGGAGTAGAGAGGGGGCGCTCGCTGGTTTACACGGTTTGGCCTCCTGGATTACGGTCGCGGTCTTTTGGATCTTTACGGCCAGGCCTTCCCTCTGCCCATGCCTCACCCACCCACCTTCCTTCCTCCACCACCACCTGCTGCTGCTGCTGCTGCTCCAGCGTCACTCTAGTCTTCAGGACGCTCTCTTAACGGCCAGTCTTTTGGTGGTGGACTCCCTTTCGCTTCACTAGCCGGTCTCGCAAACTCTTTAATGCTAGGGTGCGGGCCCGCTCTGTCTTAACACGATCCCTGTGTGTGTGGTGGTAACAGTAATAGTAGTAGCAGCAGTAGTAGTAAGGAAGGGAGCGTATCATAACCTTCGCCATCTTTACGGTTGTTAACAACAGCTGATGTTTCACACACACCCACACCCCAACACTTAACTCCCCCAACATCACCACCACCAACACTTGACTCCGCCACCACCACCATCAGGAACATCTACGCCCTACGAACCACCACTTCCTCAGTTCCAGCTGGCCGGAATCTCACCTGCAAGTCTTCTGGTCCACTTACCTGTTGGTGGTGGTGGGGACACCAACTGTACATACGTATATATATGCACGGGAAACCCACAATGAATTTCTTTAGCTTACCATTGTAATATACAAAATAGTTCGTGAACACTACCCACATAGTAAGAGAGAGCAGTTAAACACGCCACTGTGAACCAGGGACATGCATTATCCAACCAACATAAGCCAAACGTATGCGTCAACCAACCGCTAAAGAAAAAAACAGAACGAATACAAAGAAAAGCGACAAAACTCATGCTTTTACTGGAAGAATATGCCATACGAAGAAGGACTCAAACTCTAAACCACGTGCGACCATCACCCGATCTCAAAAACCTTCCACAGACCACCCGAGACCACAGCCACACGGGTCCGACAGGATGCACACGTCCCAAATTCTCATTTCCTAGATCCTTCAGCCACCGTCCTGACCTGACGCGTCCCGTCCTTATGTGTCCAGGACCTGTACCTGCCGAGGGGAGGGGGGGGGAGAGGTAACGAGGACCTGTGGCTAACGAGGATCACGCAAGGCCTGTGTGGCCCCTCCTTCTCCCCCTTACACCGCCCCCTGCAGCCCCCTCCCCTCCTGCTGCTGCCCCTCCTCCTCCACCACCAGCGGCAGGATATCCGGTCACGTACCACACTCCTCCTCTCGCGAGTCTTTATCCGACTCATCATCGCCTTTTCCTTCCGCTGCATTCATCGTGGCTCATCCACCCTCTTTCCCCCCGCCCCCCGCCCCCCAATCCCTTGGACTCGATAGCCAGGCGGGGATAAAGAAGGGATAAAGACAGAGAGGGCATAGCGGAGGGGGGGGGTAGAAACACAGCAGACAACCGTAATGGTGGACAGACGTAAGGGTGTTGGTTTATTGTTGAGGTGTTGGGATGTGGGCCGTTTGTATTGTGTGTGTGTGTGTGTGTGTGTGTGTGCAGGAGAGTAAGCCAAGCCAGGCCAAGAGCTGTTCATCGTGTGTATCGATGGATAAACGGGGAGTTCCTCTCTGGGGTCTTGAGGCTCGGTGGGAACCTGGTGTGTCCCGCTGTTTGAGTCGGGTATTGGGGTCTTGGATATTACGTCTGTGTCTTCGTCTGTCGTCTTCTAGTTTCCACCATATTTTCTGTGATGCTTCTCTTCAAACATATACCTTTTTTTTTTTTCCTCGTACCCCCCACAGCTGCGACACACTGTGCTCTGGAAGGCGAGGCGAGTGGGTTATCGTGGAGTAGCTTAATGCCAGGAGGATCCCCCCACACCTGCAGCAACACCGTATCCGACATCTCCCCACCAATGACGCTGTAGCCTACATCTCCACCACTATGCTCAGGCCACCAACACCAACACCACCACCACCACCAACACCATCATCGCCCAGCCATCCCGTGCACAAAGGTAAATAAACGGCCAGCAATAACTCCCCTGCCAACGGCATCCGGGACCACGCCGGCCGTGCTACCGACGCCCGTCCCTCCTCCAATAAAATCCCAAGTCGACACAAATCTTCCCCATGATTGGTCGAGTCCTTCCTCCCACAAGGGCCCCTCTCCCGAGTGTCACAAACTGCCCTCGTTTCCCTGGGATGGCCGTGTGCGGTTCCCGAAGATTTACGGGGACCACCACAGCAGCAGCAGCAGCGAGCGAATTCGACTGCATAAAAAAGAAAAAAAAATCATAACCTCTTAAGCAAGACTTCCGGTAAGACCCTTGGGTAGGACCTGACCGTAACGGGTCGTACCGTCGTGGTTAAGGGTGGTACCGTCGTGTTCCAGGGCTACAGGTACCATCCTTGTTCAAGGCGGTACATATCCCGAGCGCATCCCACCACACAACAGCTATTCTCTCTCAAGTGCTAATGACCAGGGCGCTGCCACACTGGGTTTTAAATGTGTTGAAGTGTGTGTGCCTTCTGCCCCGCTGGCCGCCTACCAGAATAACAGAGGAGCCATTGCTGCCAGAGAGAGAGAGAGGGGGAAAGTAGCGGCAAATGTCCCAAGCACACCATTTTGGAATGATCTGATTTGGGTAAGTCATGATACTGATTAATGGCAGACAGGTGGTGACCTCAAACTGCCTAAACAAACTCTGTTTCCAACATGTTCGAATCCGACTAACAGAAGACATGCATGACCTAGGATGACCTTTGTGACCCAGGATGACCCAGCAGGGTAAAGCTTCAGCCAGGTCAAGTAAAGAGTGGATCAGGGCGACGGAGGAGGGGGTAGGGAGGTGAGGGGGGGAAGGAGTGCCATGACCCCAAGGAGAGGGGGGGGGGTTGGAGTGCCACGACCGACCCCCCGCCTCACCAACACCGGAAACGTGGGCATGAGAAGCATGCCAGCCACCTGATGTCACGCACGCCCCCAAACCGGACGGGGCGGGGCGGGGCGGGGCCTGCCCAGTAGAGGGACAGGGGTTAGATGTCGGGATGGTGGGGTCACACGGAGGGAGCAAGGGGGGGGGGGAGTCAAGGAACAAGTGTATTTACGTCTGGCTTTGTGTCCGAGTCTGAGTATAGCGCCTGTCTCCCCCCTACCCCCCTCCCACACCCCCACCCTGGATATGATCAGATCCACTTCCTGTTGACGCACGACCCCCTCCCCTCTGTGCATACCCCACCTCCCCTCTCCTCATACACACACACCGGTCATCCCACTCACCGCCAGAATTAACTGTTTACTTCAACAACCGTTCGGACCTGATTGTGTCCGAAGGAATGCCCCCCCCAGGGGGGGGAGGGAAGGTGCCACTACCAGCCCCCCGGCCCTCCCCCTCTGCCTACCACCACCATCACCACCACCACCACCCCCGGGGGTCTCAGAACAGTGCCACTTCCTGGGGTCATCCTCCTCCTCTTCCTCGCCTCACTATTGGCCTTTTGACCTGACGACCCTTTCTGACGAGGTCAAAGGCCACCCATATCATCGTACCAAAAGGTAACACTAGAGAGGTCAAGCACATTTCTTTTTTTTTATATACCCAAGTCACACGACGTAATCAAGATAAATCTTCCCCAAAATTCCTGGAATAAGGCGCGTCGGTAATAATAATCAGCTCCGGAGACAAGATTACCTTTTTTTTCATTTTAACGAACCGGAAAAGCAGGACGTCCAATTCCAGACGGCGTCCTCCTGACGGCAGATCTGACGGAGGTCGGTCTGCCGGTCGGCGGGTCTGTCGGTCGGGCCCCGGGGATGAAAAGACTGCGTAACAGCCAATCACCGGCCATTGACGGCGCGTCGAGCCCTCCAATAGCGAGGCCGCAACTCTATTAAGGCAAGTGAGGCTGCGGCCGCATCCACCTCCCCCCCCCACCATGTTTACACCTATTACTAGTACAAAATACCCCCCTCCCCGGCCACACGACCCCCCTACCCCCTCTGTGTACTCAACCCCTGGGCTTCCCCTTTAGACCCTTGTGGGGTATGGTACCCCCCCTGACCCCTTTGAGGGGTCAGGTCAAAGGCTAAGGCCATCATCGTACGCAAGTGGGTCGTGCCCTTGTAGTGGTCACGAGGTGAGCAAGGCGGCCTTGCTGTACACGACCGGTTCCCATATGAAGAGTTGGAGATTTTTTGAGATCCTACTGTGTGTCTGGGTTGGGGGAGGGGAAGGGGGAGGGGGGGCTGG
Organism: Panulirus argus; assembly: GCA_038088735.1. Taxonomy (NCBI): domain Eukaryota; kingdom Metazoa; phylum Arthropoda; class Malacostraca; order Decapoda; family Palinuridae; genus Panulirus; species Panulirus argus. The sequence continues at coordinate 3,130 of JAYMFT010221463.1, read as the reverse complement.
TGGCTTGGGGTGATGCGGGGTGCGACCACAGATCTAGGGGTGACCACACACCGACCCCCATACCTCTGGGCGACGACCACACCTACCAACATCCCTACCTACCTACCTACTTACCTCCCAGCCTGCCTACCAACCTGCCTGCTTTTGTGGGAGTTCCTTCTTTCACCGGGCGCCCGCAGCGCTCAGGCTGTGGGCCGTCTCTGCCCAGCCTAAGATTCGAACCCACAGTGGGCCCGTGCAGTCTGACTCACGGTGAGTAACGCGCACGCGTGCAAGTGTGTGTGTGCGTGTGTGTGTGTGTGTGCGTGTGTGTGTGTGTATGTGTGTGCTCATCTCCAAGGGGGATGCTTGATATTAATCCGCCGGCAACAGTTGGCAATTATCTCGCAACGACTGGCTCCCGATACGGTTAACTGCGGAGGGGGCGGGAATGGCGGGGTGTTTGTGGTGGAGGTGGTAGAGGTGGTGGTTGTGGTGGTGGTGGTGGATAGGGGGAAGAAATCACAAATTTCCTCAAGATAAACGTCAGAGGGGGGGAAAAAATAGCCATTTCTGTTAACACATCGTCACTATGTAAGTAATAAACCAGAGGACATATTTCTTTTTAACAGTGACAGTAGCTGTGTCTCCCTCAAGTTATAACTCCAAGGGGTGGGGTGGGGTGGGGTGGGGTGGGTGGGTTTCCCCCGGGGGCGCCTTGAGTGTTCGTATTCCGAGTGTGTGTAGTGTGTTGCTCAGCGGGCAATCCAGCGCTGGTCCGGGGCTTCGAGATGGGTCTTAGCGAAGACGTATTGCATCGACGTGCCAGCCCGCCCGCCCGCCCGCCGCCTGTGAGCGCCCACTCCCGCCCTCATCACATTAATTCGTCCTCGAGTAATCTAGGCAATTACTTTGTCGCCGGATCCCACCAGCGGGGCCGCTCTACAGCTACTATAAATTAACTCTCCGAGGGGGATGGTTTTATATGAATGTAATCCAGGTTACGTACGAGATTATGAGTCTTTTCAGAGGTTCTCTTAATTACTTTTACGAATGTGGTTCTGCAAAAATACATACGTGACAGATTAATCTTTTTACGTGGAGCAAACTGATGAATTACAAATGTTCGGAGCTTTAAGACATATCAAGTTGTGATTGTTTCCAGCAAGATATATATACTCCTAAATGTTCCCCTGTCAACTACATCAATCTATCAATCATTCTTTCGTCCTTCTATATTAGCAACATCAATCCAACTATTCATTGCCTTCGACTCTTCTTAATCTCCTCCATCGATCCACTTATCACCAACCAGGTGTCGTACCTCCCTACCAATCCATCTATCACCACCTCTAAGGGTCGTACCGTCGTGTCCATGGATTGTACCGTCGTGGTCAAAAAAAAAGAAATAGAAAATATAGTACCATCGTCTTTCTACCCTGAGAGAAGAGGAATCCCAGAGTCGTCCCCTGTGTGTAGGAACAAAGGAACGCGACTGACGCCCCGTCACATCCACGGCCAACTTCGCTGGAACGGGGAGTTCAGCTTCATGGAAAAAGAAATGAATAAAAAAAAAAAAAGAAGGACTCGCTCCAGCCACCACCATTCCAGGGATACGGGACGTCATGGAGGCCCACCACACTTTCCGGGAAGGCCCGAACACCGACACCGTCCGTCCGTCCGTCCTCGTCCTGGGACCAGGCCTGCCTTGACAGCACCGAGGCCACACCACACACGTACGTATTCTAAGGCTTCGAACACAAGATTCATCCGGACTTTAACGATGAAGTGGATTAAGACGAACGCAGAACAACGCTTTCACAGACGCAAGGTGGACGAGGACCCTTGTGTTGCAGCTGCTAAACACAAGCAACACACAGGGTGACGGACGGACGGACGGCAGGGAACGAGTGGAAAACACACACACACACACACACACGCCTGCCAGGCTCTGGTTAATGCCACGGCGGAGCCTATGACACCGGCGAGGCCATCAAATTTCCCGGGAATGTGTGTGGTGGAGCCATTCAGGAATTGCTGGAATCACAAAGCGTCAGGGATCAGGGACTGGTGGTGGTGGGGGATGGCTTCCAGGAAGCTAGGCCCACATGACGATACTGAAACACTCGATGAAGAATACAAGTCTAAGATGATTGCATTTATGTGTATATGGGGAGAAGAGGGGTCAGGAGAGGGGGAGAGAGGAGTGTGGGAGTGAGGCAGCCACACCATCTCTCGTTGGCAGCAGGAGGATGGCTCCCAAAGCCCCAACTGTCATGGGGAGAGGACCTCGGGGGGTGGGGAGGGGAGTTGCTGAGGGAGGACACGAGTGGTGAGGTGAGGAAGGAAGGGTGAGGGCAGAAAGACGGAGGGAGATAATCATGGGGAGAAGGGGGAGGTAAGGAAGGGAAGAAGTAGGATAGCCAGCGGTGGGGCGGCTAAGTGATGGGGAGGAGATGGGAGAGGTGGGGAGAAAGGTCCAGGAGGTGCGGGTGGGCTGGTTGGGGCCCGGGGTACCACTGACGTCTGCCCGCCTCGCACCCAGAGACACTCGGTGTGATAACAACACCTGGTGTGGAGGTGGGCCGACCTCACCACCAACCACACTCCCTGGTGGTGCGGTGGGTGGACCGGGCCCACCACCATTTATCCCATGGTCCTGTTGGATGGTTTAATGCCATACCATTACACCGGAACGACCATTCCTACCACACTACCACACAGTTTGGTGTTCTGCAGTGTTTCCAGAGTTACTACAACACCACCAACACTATCATCATCACTACACCAACGCTACACCACCAACACATCGCCAACACCACTGGGGGGAGTGGGGAGTTAGTCACAACAACCACAACAATTCAGCCAAGTGTAAGAAGGAGACAAAATTACAACTATTTTACCACTTAGTCCTCTGGTGGGGGGGGGGGAGGGGCTTGACCTGCCTGACCCCCGCCTCCCCGTCACACAGCTGACCCCCCCGGGAGGGGGAAGTGGAAGGTGGAGGACACGAGGGAGTATGGGTGGGACACGAACGGAAACCTGGACAGAGAGAGGAACCCAACATTACCTCTGTAACTTGAGAGAGAGAGAGAGAGAGAGAGAGAGAGAGAGAGAGAGAGAGAGAGAGAGAGAGAGAGAGAGAGAGAGA
>JAYMFT010221452.1:0-11344 GCA_038088735.1 Panulirus argus | reverse complement strand
TCGCTATCGCGGGAAGCTGCGATAAATATGAAAATGAGAGAGAGAGAGAGAGAGAGAGAGAGAGAGAGAGAGAGAGAGAGCGGTCTCGTAGGTGTTGATGTGGGTGTAAATATGGAGGTGGGTTTAGAGGAGTGTTATGGGGCAAGGGTATATCTGTGGTGAGTGAACGTCTCGTGTGGGCGTGGCACTAGGTATGGCAAGTAACTGCGGGCGTATGCGAATGACCGTTGAACACCAGAATTAACGTTACGAAGAACATATGTGTAGACGTTGTTTATCGACATTCTAAAAACCAACTTAATATTAGAGCTCTCCTCGTAATGGGGGGTTTATCACTACACTGTAACGAGCGGTGGAAGCTTCAGAGGGAGTGATGGGATTTCCAAGCTTTAAGGCCCTTGTGTCCGAGCACTGTCTTCCAGCGAAGGCGATTAGGGGTAGACAGATGGATGTGTTTTGTGATGGCTGGGGAGCAAATAGCACGTGGGGGGAGCATTAGTTCTCTGCTCAGGTGCGGTTGTGTGCCGAGGTGATCTGGCTGTTAATTGATGCTGGCGGGAGTGGTGTTGGCGGTGGGCAGTGGTGGTTGTGGTGGGTAGTAACTGTGGTGGCTGCAGTGGTGATGGTGGGCAGCGGCGGTGATGATTTTAGTGGTTAATGGATGCAGTGGTTGATGATGATAGTAGGTGGTTTGTTATGACGAGTCTCTCTCTCTCTCTTCGTTTTTTCCTGTTTAGCGTACCATTTCTTCCTATCCTATATGTTTTGCAATCTCTTCCAGCCAGCTTAGCTTCCCTGTCCTCCAACCTCCCCCAACTGTGTCTCCAATTTGGCCTGCCCAGCCAAGGCCCCTTGCTGCCAGCCTAGCCTTCCCCGTTGCTTCCTAGCCAAGGCCTTCTTTGCTAGACTCGGTATTTTTTTCCTACATGTCCCGCCTCCTCCTTGCAACTACCCTCCTCATCATCTTCCATCTCCCGGCCGGTATTTTACGGCCGATGGGATCTCGGACTCAAGTGTGCGGCGCATCTAGAGTGTCTTCCTGCATGACACGCTCTCACTTCACTGATAGACTCAAGTGTGTGCTGCCTCTTCAGTGTGTTCCCGCCAGACACACTCTCAAGTCACTGTCGCCAATACGCTCCTGGCTTGCCCCAGAAGCTTCTCCCCCAGCTAACGAAGTTTGGTCGAGGCAACACTAGTCGCGTAGGTAAACGAGAGAATTATCGAATGTTGTACTCAAGTGATGAAGGATTATTTGTTAAGTAAATAAAAGTTGATTGCAAGAGACTTCAACGGTGCCGAGTAAAGCAATCCCCCCCACGGGTGGATAGTGGATGGGATAGACAGATAGTGTCAAGGAATTGTTTAGTTGTGAGTATCATTCCTGTATTTTTCCCTTCCCAAATAGTTTATTACGTGATTTCTCTCTGCCGTGGGTTATAGGCGGTATTGTGGATTGTACGATGTAATGGAACTGTCCAATCGTAGATTATTTGTGGGGTTGTTGTTTAGCCTTGGTAATTGGCGGTGCTACAGTGTAAATATATGTGATAGTGATGTTAATGATATTTTGTTATTGTATTTTATCAAGGCAGTATCAGTGTTTATGAATGGTGACAGTTGAATAAATCATGGTAATTTGACGATTATTATTATAATCACAATAGAAGGAAGATAACTAGGTTGTATATCATTATGTTATTATTATTATTATTAGTATTGGTGTTACTGTAATAGAATTCGGGTATTACAAACCTCTGACCTGTATTGCAGTTGTGCAATGAAGAATGGTGCAGTTACTACACTTGCATTATTTGGTTTACTCGACTGTGTTACCACTAAGTTGATTAGGCTATCAACTTGTCCCTAGTTTAGTGGAGTGGGAGTTAACATTTACTCTGGGGAACCTAGTTACTGGCGCGGCAGGTACTCTGTGTAATCTTCACACTATTTAGAAATATGATTTCCTTTTTGATCACTCTTGAAGGTATGTAGGGGCGTGGAAGACCCCCGAAACCATAATAAGGTATAAGGAAAGTAAGGTAAAGTAAGGTCCCAGACCGAGCTGTGGGGTTAGCATACCTCCGAAAACATCGGAATGCGAGATTCAGGCGCGGTACTGAGGGCAGCGATGGTAGGACGCTTTAGTGAGAGTATTGATGTCTTGGGAAGTATGGTCCAGGTGTTTCCTCACGTGTTGTTCGTCACGGCTGGCGAGGCCACGGCCGTGCCTTTTGCCTGACGTTGTCCGCTATATATAACCGCCCCCTTCCTGCCCTATTACTCCAGACGGCCCACACGGCAACTCCAACACCGGCAGCGGGATAGAGAGAGCGAGGCTACGCGCATGGTTTTCTGAGGAAGATTGTGTGGTTGTGTGGGTCGGCTGGAAGGTCTGTGAGTTATGGGGAGTTTCTGACAGATATATTGTGATGGACGTTGCTGGGTGTTCCGAAGAATGTGGAATATGGTGAAGGATTCTGGTCGCTGTGATAGATAGAAAATGATTTTAAAGGTTTTGCTGATTAGGGAATAATGTAAAGGACTGAACTTTCTTTTGAGGGATTATTATGCGATGGCCTCGTCCCCCGTGTTTATTAATTGTTGTGAAAGGGTTACATGACGGAAGATTCTCAAGTGTTTGAGGAACAACATTGTCAAGGGTAATTTGCATGTTGCTGGCTTTGTGTTTTTCATTCAAGTGATGATTTCTTCTGTAGCTAATGAGGAGAAGGCGTAAGCAGCGGCCTGCTCCAGCCTCCCTTATAGTTTGCCGTATGTTTAGCGAGTTGCGCCCTGCATTCCTGATTAGGGATTAATATCTGGAGCTGTGAGGTGCTTACGAAAAGCAACTTTGGGGGGTATGTACATTTAATGCGCGTGGAGAGAGTTTGTCGTGCGTTTTTACTTATTTAGATTTTTTAATTTTTTGTTTAGCAGGAATTTATGTTTGGCCATGTAAATTTTTACAGGCTTTATAATTAATTAGTCAACTGTTGGCGTTCTCCTGTGTTTTGTTTGTTCATGGTAGTTGTTTTTCGTCATACTTTCACTGTGGTTCGTGACCAGTAAGATATATAGACTGTGTTTCTCTCTCTCTCTTCATCTTGGTGTTCGTTGAACAGGAGGGAGAGATTGTCTTTTTAATAAGTATGATTATCGGCTGGAAGGATGTATTTAGGATGCTGCGAGTTGTGTAGTGTCTCCCCTTCATATTGGGCGTCCTGGACCTGTGATGGCGGTTGCCTTTCTGAGCTTTAGTGTTCATCAGAAATTTTGTTGGGTTACTGTGGAGTTTTTCTCGTCTTTATCTTGAGTGTGATGATACAGTGTAACCTGAACAATGCACGTTATTCAGGCATGCAAGTTTGAAGTGTACCCGTATGTTATACTTGGAAGAAACCTCGGTATTAGCCACCCCTTGGGCACGATGGTACGATCCTTTAGCACGAGGGTACGACCATTGTGCGCCACGGTACGACCCCTTGATATCTAAGGGTCACATTGTCTTACTCAAGGGCTCCAGCATCCTGCTGGAAGGAACAAGACCTAGGGGGGGAACCCTCCCACGACCGCGCGCAAGAGATAAATGAAAGTGAAGTTATAGGTGAATGGAAGAGGTCTGGCCTGTAGCGCAGACCCGCCCTGCCCTGCGCAGGTTAGGACTGCGCCTCCATATGAGGCGGGAGAGGCATGGCTTATCTATGGATACCCGTGATCTCCTGTACGCTATACAAGGTGTCAGGGACACGCGGAGACGTGGCGGAGTCTTCTGCCCTTCCTGACTTAACAACTCACTGCTAAGGAATATGCCTTGGGGTTGTGACCAAAGTATGGGGTGGGGGGGCTGGGGGGGGTGATTTGCATAAGGAAATGTCGCGCAGTCGAAGTGTCTGGAGGTGGATTTTAGTGTGATGGTCGCGTTGGTGTGATATTATTGCTGGCGCTGCTGGTGTGTGGACGCTCGCGTCAGGACGGTGGATACATACAGATATATGCACATCGTGCGCGCGCGCGCGTGCGCGTCAGGTTCCCGACTTGTGCCGTATACCCTGGCTTTGGGAACTGCCCTTCCGTTCCCGCGGCGCATCTCCTGAAGCGCGACGGTACGACCCTCGAGCACGACCGGTGACGACCTGGCCCTTTGTCTTCATCCCAGACGGCCAAAGTCATCACACCCAAGGGTTGCGCCGTCGTCGCCCCTCAGGAGTCGTGATGTCGCGTTCTAGGGTCGTACCGTCGGTGTTTGAGGGTCAGCGTACGACATGGGTGCTGGTGGGATGGTTGATACAAGTTAACCCGAGAGAGAGAGAGAGAGAGAGAGAGAGAGAGAGAGAGAGAGAGAGAGAGAGAGAGAGAGAGAGAGAGAGAGAGAGATTCAAGTAGCCTTGTTGTGGTTCATCACATTGGAACCGTCAGTGATGATTGTGTTGTTGGGGAAGGATGTATTGTGACAGGTTCTAGTCCGCCCTGCAGGCCCTATTCTCATTCCTGCCGTGAGGTAAAATCCTTTTTTACGCCTGTCACTTCTTTTTTTATCCTATATTTAAGTGGTCAGAAGCCTGAGACCTGTATTTAACAGTGGTAGTGTCCGGAGGGAGGACTGTATAACAGGTGGCGTTCAATTGCTATTCCCATGTAGGAGGCCGGGGTGTATGCAAACGCCAGAGCGCGGGTGGTGGGACTTGCATATCAAGCGAAGATGTAACGCCGTTCGATGACGTGGGTGAAGAGGCTGGCGTGGGAGTGGGAGCCGTGAGGATCGGTGACTTGGGGAGGGGTGGGCGGGGGGAAGACGGGGTCCCCCTGTCAGTGTCAGCTGAACAAAAGAGAGGAAGGAGGTGCTCCCTCCTGCTGCTCCTCCTCCGTCTGCTGTCGGCGCTTGCTGATGGCTACGCCCCCTCCCTTCTGCTCTCTTACCCTGCCTCTCCCAGCCTCCATTTCTCCCCCAGCTTTTGCTCATGGTTTCCCCCCTCTCCCCACTTTTAGGCTGCTGGTTTCCCAGACGCCCATAACTGGCTCCTCGACATGTCTATAACCCATACACAACACGCCCACAACGTGTCTGAAGGTCCTTGCCAGCCTTCTGCCCCTCTGCACGCCCACGCCGCACGCCCCTCCCTCCCTCCCTCCGCCGCCCACCTCCCCAGCATCCCTGCACGCCTCCCTCCTCCACCTGCAGCTCCCCCCAGGCCGCTTGCAATACAGGTATTCATGGCCACGAGCGATACCCTTCAGGACGACCTTCTGTGCCGACACCACAGTCGGCCGAGTGGCCGGCGCGTGTAGGGAGCATCACGCGTGACGCCCGTGACTCCTCGAGGGTAGTGGGCACGTGCAGGGAGCATCAAGCGCGCCACCCATGCCTTCTTGGGGGTAATGGGCACGTGCAAAGTAATGGGCGCGTGCCCCCTTTGTCTCTCTAGGGTGTCTGATTGTATAAAGCTGTGGAGATGAAATCGCACATGTGTAGAATAAAGATCGAATCTTGGAGATCTGCGTATTGATCATCACGATTGATTATCAGTATTTAAACTTGTGATGTTATTCATAGGAGAATAACTATTGTGAAAAAAATTGTCTTTGCGTCTGGTGCTCCCTTCATAAAGGAATCGAACCAGTGTCCTGTTTGATAACAGCAGAGAGATGGTGGTAAGGAGAAAATGGAGGATTAAAGTGTCTGAGTATCGGTAAAGCGGCTCAAGGTTAAGTCCAGGTACAGTAATGGGATCATTCCGGTTCCCCGAGACGGGATGGATCTGTGTTGCTTGGACCGGTGTGATATGCTGCAGTTTGCTGGCCAACACCAAATGCAGTGTAATATATATTATATATATGATATCAACCATATGACGTACGCATGATATATCATGTAAACTATATGCCACTACGCCCCGAGAATCGAACCCCGCACCATCTGCGTCGCGGCCAGGTAGCCAGCCTACACACCCCCCAGGCCACGATGAGCTTCAAGACATCACCTCCTCCGTAACCACCCGCTGATTCACGGATCTCTCCGATGCGTCACGCATCCTTTTACAAGGTGGCAATACTGCCACTCACGACCTGCATAGGCAAGGACGGCTTTTTTTTTAATCTGAACTCCCAAGGCACTACGGTCCTCGAGGGTTTGAATAATCTCTAATCACTAGTTAATGATCATACCATAGGCCGATTTTCGGTGCTTGTCTCTAACCCCCCCCCCACCCCTCCCCCTCTCACACAACTCAGTTGTCGAAGCGATCCGCACAGTTAGGTCTTTGTCTATTCAGCCTGTTTGTGGCTGCAGTTCCCACTCCTTTGATTTTTTTTTTTAGGATATAAGTATTCCTTGTGTTTTATATTTGGTAAGTTGGAAAGTAATGCTGTAATGAGTATTCACGGGGGAGGTTGTTTGAGGCGATGTGAACAACTTTCCATTGTTCTTCATGACGTCATGGGGAAGTGGCCTGAGTTGAGTATGGCGGTCATGGTTGCTGGTTCAGCTGTCGTGTGAGTAATTGGTCACTTTCCTCGGTGTGTGAGTTTGTGGTCAGTGAGTCAGTGGCGGCTGGGAATGTGAGGCCAGGTAGATGGTGAGTGAGTGGGTCAGTAATGCGCGAGAGAGGCCGGGTTTGATGGTGATTGAGTGGGTCGGCAGGACATGGGAATGGACGAGATTGTATATGGTAGGCACTTAACCACACACCACCTGTCCCTCCGGCTCAACTGCCGACTAGAAAAAATATAAAAGCGGAGAAGATACATCAGTTTTTATGGGAAGGTATACTGCCTTAGACATTTTACAGGAAAGTGTGAATGGGAAAAGTTAGCTGCTTTGGATAGAAGCTGCTTTACCAGGGCTGGTGAGAGGCCATTTTCGTGGTGAGTGAGAGGGCCAATAGTGGCTTGGGGAGGTCAGGTGGTTGGGGGAGTGAACTTTGGTACCCCAAGCACTACGTTACCTTGCTGAGCATCCTGGGAAGGGATGGTAATGACTCCCACGCCACTCGTGTGCGTTGTCACGCTGTTGTGTACGTTAGTGTCTCCCTGTTGCACGTCATTACACGCTAACGCTGTAACAGGTACACTAGTGTCTCAGTAGTAAGTAAACCAGCGCAGCATAGCTCAAACAAGCCTCAGGATAACTCAGCATACTTGATATCAACAGCAGGCTTATACAGTGGTAAGAAGCAGTCAGTGATACAGTGGGAATCACTCACTCTTGTCGTGTGTCAGATCGCCAATGGAGAGTGTGGGATGGTTGGCCACAGGAGCGCCCCAGACACGCAGCAGACGCATGCCAGAGAAGAAAGTGCAAGAAGCGCAGACCAGACGGAGAATGACGCTCCCTTTCTTGCAGGCGGAAACGAGTCGCAAGCCTGGAAAAAGAAGCCACAGGTCACTCACCAGAGGATAGCAGAGCCGACGAAAGAACTGGAAGACACCAAACAAAAACTCAGAATATCATACAAGGCTCAAGGAAAACTCATGCGAGATAGTCAACAACACAAAGTATGGAAAACACAAGTCAGTAACCACAATTAGCATTGGACTACAGAAGAAGGGCATGCACACGTAATTTCCAGGACATAACTTAAGTACTAATGCTGCAGTGTGAATCAGTGTTCAGTAAGGTAAAATTCACCTTAGATATATAAAATGACCCCAAAAAACTTCACTGTTGAATACTACCTTGATATACTCACTACGCTTCAGGACCTAGGGAGGGCCGTTGGCAGCATGACTATATATCCTGACCCAGGACTAGAATGCATTGTCTTTCTAAAGAAATATAAAGGCACGAGCGGTAGAGACTATAGAGAGACAGCCTGGCCTTGGGCAGCATCATCTCACAGTGTTTTGAGCTGGATTGCACAGTTCCAGTCCGTAAAGGTGGAAATAAATCAAACCCCTTTTTAAAAGAGAATGACTGATGGCACTGAAATAGCAGGTCATATTTTGATTTTCGGGAGAGTACGAAGGCAAATCGTATTGTAATTGGTTACTGGTAAGATCATGGTTTGCAGTGGTGAAATGTTTTGACTTCATTGTGTGGGAAGTGAAAAGAAACAAGACCAATAAAACTGAGCTCTGTATCCCGGAAGAGCATTGTAAAGGACTTCTGAGTAATGATGTCTGACGACCTTACCTTCAGCGAACGCAACAGAACAACGGTTATCTCTTCCAAAATGATGGCAGGATGGATTTTCTGGAGAGGGAAAACCCCCAGCGATGACGTCCTTCGAGGCACTAATATTCTCCAGAACGGAACACTGCAGTGTGAGCACTACCTCACAGGGAGGCCGGAATTACAGAGGTAGAAAGTGTGCTGGGATGTTCACGATCTCCACTGACACTTGAATTATTGGGAACGAGTAAAGGCACCGAGGCTTTACTTTCTAAAGTTCAGACGAGGGGGAGAAAGGTTCGTGTCAGTGATTTACACTGAAAAGTCTTGGAAAGCTGGCTACCAAATCTAGCTTGACAGGTATGAAAGACAGGGGAAACATTCTCTTCGAAAGCGAAAGACGTGAAAAGTACAGTATAAGAGAACAGCATCAACATCAAGGGACGGAAATTATTTTATGCATTGCCTGCAGTCATTAGAGACACTGTCCACGGTGGTGGTCTAAAAGTGGCCTGAATAAATACCATGAGTGTACCAGACTACCCAGGATGTGGTGGCTACATAGGCTTCCAACTGCCTGATTAAACAGCTTCGTTTCACACCCAGCTGTGAGGAGGTAGAGGACCTCCAGAGCCACCGTATAGTATACATAAAGTTAAGGTAATTCAAGATAAGGTAAACACAGGAAGCCGGGAGGGGAGGGGAGGCTGACGAAGACCTGGTGTCAGGAGCAGTGGTCAGCGCCTAGCGTCAGCAGAGATGGCTAGTATTCTTCCCCGGGGCAGTGTGTGTGCTATGTCGTCTCCGGCAACATTTTAGCGACGTGGCGGGTCCTGCACGTTTACCGTAGTTCACATACAACTGATGTAAAATCCACGCTTCGGTTGAGTGACGATTTAGTTAAATACGAGGTCGAGACGATGGTATCCTGTGGCATTGATGAAACTCCCCGATGGCATCGCCGACGTCTGCGTCAATATCTCGAGTCAGTGTGGAGGGAGAGCGAGGCTGGTTCCATCCGCCGATAGGACATCTGGCTGCGTAGGTGTGTCTCCGGGCGGTTATAGGAGTGCTGAGTGAGCGCCCGGCAGAGGCAGTGGAGACTGGCATGGTCAGCAGTGTGTGGAGGATGACATGGACGTTCGGTGGGTTGGTGGCGTCAGGTTGGGTGGAGGGGCATCTAGGGAGTCCGTGTGTCGATGTAGTAGTGCCTCCACATCTCTAGATCACAGCTTCAGGTGATGGAGGAAGAGGCTCGTATTCTTCCTTGTTGTGCTGTCAGTTTTTATTCGTCAAACCGTAAGTGAAGGAAGGGAGGATGTCCTCAGCACACAGGCTGGGTCGTGGGGCTCCAAGAGGAGTTAACTCGCATGCTTAGGTGTACACGTAGTCATGAAAGGTGTCGTCTGCTCGTTAGGATGACTGCGATTCAAAAATACTATAGACAAGTCGCCGGTATTAACGATTTATATACTGTTTTTTGCTAAGGGAAACAGAGTGAATTATTTGCATTCGTAGTAGTAGTTTCGGTTCCCAGACAGCCGTTGTGTAGGACTGTGAGAGGCGTGGGGGGGCCATCCACCTGAGTTATTCCTGGTTCTCCCTTCCTCCCTGCACTTTCTCCCTGTCTGCCGGGGAATTTTTCTTTCACGGTTTACGATTTACAGAGGCAGGGCGGGTCGTCTTTGGCCGTATATGCTCAGCTCCTCCCCACTTGAGCACGACGGTACAACCGTCTGGTGTCGTAGCCCGACCTGATCCGTAAGGTTCAGGTCAGAGTTCAGGCCATCCGTACCCCCAAGGATCGTACCGTCGTGCTCAAGGGTTGTAATCATCCTACTCATGGGTCTTAAGAGTCGTACCGTCGCGTTCACTGGTCTTAAATCATGCTCAAAAGGTCGTACCGTCTTTTTCAGGATCGTACCATCTTGCTCCTGGGTCGTACCATCCTGCCCTTGGGGTCGTACCGTCCCGCTGAAAGGTCCTGCCGCGGTGTTGAAAGGGTTAACGAGGAATTTACACGTCCATTTATTTAGTTTTACGGCGGGTCGACCCTACAGGCCAGACCCCGTCTAGATCTAACCGCACCACACTCACTGTTAGTATGCAAGTGGCGGCACTGTACAGTCTAGCATTGCCCTCCATAGCAACAGTGAAGAAAGCAGTCTGTGCTGGGAACTAAGGACTAATCACATATCTTAACTTTCTGGCGAAAACAGAGAAAAATTTACTGTATTTTGTGGTATGGTCGGGTTCCCTTTCTCTTCTGTAGTCTACAGCTGTATCAGTTTGCTGCATTTTGAAACTGTACTGTATGTGCAGATGGTCCATTGTTGAAAACTAAATAAATCTCATTTAAAAGTGCTTTTGGTAGAAAGGATGTACGATTAAATTTTTCCCTAAGGCTGGATTGCAGTAGGGCTTGGGAAATCAGTGTGTTTTCTGTAGACGTTTTGTTGTTGAGGCTTCGGAGGCTCTTGTGGACGTATTGTAGGCATCTACCGTGGAGGTATCGTAGGCACCTTCCCTGGAGGTAATGTAGGCATCTTCGCTGCCTTGCTCGGGGAACCGGACAGTGAAGTTGGACATCCCGTTGCTCCACTGTCTTCGTCTGTTGCTGTTGTGTTTAGCACTCGCTGACCATGATTCACGTACAAGCCCACCCCGGTTCGAATTTGGGCACGGCAGTCGGCCCTCAGCTAATGTAGATGTTCATCTCCCCCCCCCCTTGGCTGGTCGATGATTGGGCACCTGGCCTAGGCTGGTGTATATATATATATATATATATATATATATATATATATATATATATATATATATATAAAGTAAAGACACGGTACGTCTATCCAAGGTTAAGAGACGGGGCAGCACGAGTGTAGAAACTCTCTCCCGTAACACGCAAATAGTAATCACACACAAGGCTTCTGTTTTTGCGTTTAGCTGTGTACATATGAGTAGAGCAAATAGGCTCAGCACAGGATGCGTTGTAGGGACGACTTTGAGGCTGGAGACAGTTTAGGGGAAGGAGGCTGGGGCATTACCTAACCTAGGGTGGAGAGTGCGTCTGAGGACTGAGACAGTAGCAGACATCCTCTCCCCCATCCATAGCTTGGGGGCGCTAGCCATATTTGCAGTGGCTGCTGGCCCACGCCCACGCCCTCAGACGCCCACACCTCTAGTGTGGGCGGGTATGCACGCTCTCACTGTCCTCTCCTGGCTGGTCGGTGTGTCTGG
>JAYMFT010221441.1:0-11344 GCA_038088735.1 Panulirus argus | reverse complement strand
ATATATATATATATATATATATATATATATATATATATATATATATATATATATATATATATATATATTGAATAGGATGGTCTTGATTAGGACCACAGGTGCCCGTGCCGTCTCAGCTAACATGAAAAAAATAGAGACAACTAGAGTTGGGAGTTGAGGTTATATGACAGACATCATAATTATATTTGATTATCTTGGAATTCATTGGTAATGTCTGACCAGAAGTACTCCTTTTCTCTCACTAAATCTCAATAAATCTTTCAGTAAGAGCAGAAGTATTCAGAACTTCAGAACTCCTTACAACACTTCAGCAAATTCAACCAATCGTCTTACCAACTTCTCTTCATGTCCAACCCCCACTGAGAGAAGTCATAGTGGTGCACTTGACATTCTCATCCCAAGTTTTACTAAGATACGTTTTATCCCAGATGAAACTTACTGAAATATACCTGTAGATTCGGTAGTGTTCATGATTCTCCATCATCACGGCTGGTACTGTGGTGGTGAAAGGCTTGTGGTACTGTATGTACTATTGGAGAGGATGGTGACGGTTGTAATGGTAGCAGTAGTAGTACTTGTAGTGGTGGTGGTACTTGTAGAGATGGAAGGGTAGTGATGGTGGTAGGAGTGGTAATACTTGTGATGGTGATGATGGTGGTAGTGTTAGTAGTAGTGGTGGAGGGGGTCATGGTGATTGTGGTAGTGGTGGTTGAGGGGGTGATGTTGTTGATGGTGGTAGTTGTGGTGGTGGCGATGCGGGAGGGGGGGGGGGCGTGAGAGGTGGAGCAAGACGACGTGGTCTGGTTTCAGCGTTACCAACAGTATCTGTGTCGCCTTCTGCGTCACCCTGTCACTCGATCTTTATCGCCACATTAAAACACTTTCTACATGTGATGTGTGACGTTGGCGTTACCAGTCTGTTACAGTAACTGGTATTTGACAGTCATGACCTCTTAGACTGTTACATCTATCTCGTCTAAAGTAGTACTTTCCTGAGTCAGTGGTTCCCCGCCTGAATCAGTGGTCCCCAACTGAATTAGTGGTCGCCCACCTGAATCAGTGGTCCCCCCACCTGAATCAGTGGTCCCCCAACTGAATCAGTGGTCTCCCACCTGCATCAATGGTCCCCAGGCCCCACTTGCAGTGCTTATCAACCTGGAGATAGTGTTGCCCCCTTGAGATAGCCGAGCCTCTGCTGCGCCGACCATTGCCTTCACCTGCTTGTTCTTCCTTCCTGAGGTGGTGCCCCCGCCTGTTGTGGTGCCCCCCCACCTGCAGTGGTGCCCCCGCCTGTAGTGATGCCCCCCACCTGATGTGGTGCCCCCACCTGTAGTGGTGCCCCCACCTGCAGTGGTGCCCCCACCTTTAGTGGTGCCCCTCACCTGCAGTGGTGCCCCTGACCTGTAGTGGTGCCCCCCAACTGTAATAATGGTGCCCCAGCTGATGCAGATCGCTGTGTGGGTCACGCCTGGTGTGCCGGGAGGTCTCCCACAAACACTGAGGCCTTGAATCACTGATGTCCATTGTAGCTTTTCCAGCGCTCCCTCACAGTCATATTTTAGTCTTGCTCTTTGTCTTGAAGGCTAGAGTCCTTGTGTGACTTGGGGTCTACATGGGAAGGACAGATAACAGAAGACCCGATGGTCTATGACGAGGTTATCTCCTGGAGGGCAGTGAAATCGTAAGCTGCAACTCTGTTAGAGAAAGAGACGGTACGGATGGTATCGGCTGGCTAAAAGGGAGATAAGGAGTGTGTCTGTCTGTGGGGCGTGGGCCTCCGGGGGCAAGGGGTCGATGTTTGTGAGGCGTGACCACCCCCCCCCCCTATCCGGGGTGAGGTGTGAGTAATGAGTGATATATGAGCCACCAGACCTGACCCGACACCAGGAGGAATGTTAATGAGGAAACCTGCCTGAAGGAGCGTGTGTGTGTTGCCCTTGCGAGATGCAGCATCCTCGTAGTTGCATGATTCACTAATCACGAAGCAGTCGGATTGTTCTTCTTCCCCTCCTGTGTGTTGCATCACAGTGGCTGACACGGGCTGGATCCAGTGGCTGACACGGGCTGGATCAAGTGGCTGACACGGGCTGGATCCAGTGGTAACACGGGCTGGATCCAGTGGCTGACATGGGCTGGATCCAGTGGCTGACACGGGCTGGATCCAGTGGCTGACACGGGCTGGATCCAGTGGCTGACACGGGCTGGATCTAGTGGCTGACACGGGCTGGATCTAGTGGCTGACACGGGCTGGATCCAGTGGTGACACGGGCTGGATCCAGTGGCTGACACGGGCTGGATCTAGTGGCTGACACGGGCTGGATCCAGTGGTGACACGGGCTGGATCCAGTGGTGACACGGGCTGGATCTAGTGGTGACACGGGCTGGATCCAGTGGCTGACACTGGCTGGATCCAGTGGCTGACACGGGCTGGATCCAGTGGCTGACACGGGCAAGGGTCGTGTGTCACGAGCACATGCAAATGAGGAGGATGGGTGAAGGGGGGGAGGGGTTCGGGGATGACTTGAATCATGAGCTGATGAGCCGAGGACACGTGTGTAGGGCGTGGAGGCCCACACACATACACACACACACACACACACACACACTGACCTGCTCCCGGGTGGGGGATTGGAAGAGGTGTCGGGGTGCTCCCCTGGCGCCATAGGCGCTGGGGGTCGCCCTGGGGGTCGGGCAGGTATGTTGTGCCACTTACAGCACTGCTGCCTGCACCTTGGGGGGGAGGGGAGGGGAGGGGGAGGGTGAATCGTCTCCCTCCTGCGGACTAGGCGCCTCCCCCCCCCCCGGCTGCTGCCCTCGATATGACAGGATGCGAGGGCTCTTTCCCGCTCGTTGTTTCAACACTGTCATGTCATGCACTCACCTCATGTTCCAGGCTTGTCATGTCATGCCTCTCACCTCATGCTCCAGGCTTGTCATGTCATGCACTCACCTCATGCTCCAGGCATATCATGTCATGTACTCACCTCATGCTCCAGCCTTGTCATGTCATGCGTTCACCTCATGCTCCAGCCTTGTCATGTCATGCCTCTCCCTTCATGCTTCAGGCTTGTCATGTCATGCACTCACCTCATACTCCAGGCTTGTCATATGCGCTCACCTCATGCACCAGGCTTGTCATGTCATGCACTCTCCTCATACCCCAGGCTTGTCATGTCATACACACCTTGCTCCAGGTTTGTCATGTCATGTGCTCACCTCATGCTTCAGGCTTGTCATGTCATGCACTCACCTCATGCCCAGGCTTGTCATGTCATGCCTCTCACCTCATGTATTCACCTCATGATCCAGGCTTGTCATGTCATGCGTTCACCTCATGTTCAGGCTTGTCATGTCATGCACCCACCTCTTGCTGAAGGCTTGTCATGCCATGCGCTCACCTCATGCTCCAGGCTTGTCATGTCATGCACTTACCTCATGCTCCATGCTTGTCATGTCATGCACTCACCTCATGCCCCAAGCTTGTCATGTCATGCCTATCACCTCTTGTATTCACTTCATGATCTAGGCTTGTCATGTCTTGCGCTCACTTCATGCTTCAGGCTTGTCATGTCATGCACTCACCTCATGCCCCAGGCTTGTCATGTCATGCTTTTCCCCTCATGTATTCACCTCATGATCCAGGCTTGTCATGTCATGCGCTCATCTCGTGTTCAGGCTTGTCATGTCATGCACTCACCTCTTGCTGAAGGCTTGTCATGCCATGCGCTCACCTCATGCCCCAGGCTTGTCATGTCATGCACTCACCTCATGCCCCAGGCTTGTCATGTCATGTCTCTCGCCTCATGCTTCAAGCATGTCATGTCATGCGCTCACCTCATGCTCCAGGCTTGTCATGTCATGCACTCACCTCATGCCCCAGGCTTGTCATGTCATGCCTTTCACCTCATGCTCTAGGCATGTCATGTCATGCACTCACCTTATGCCCAAAGGCTTGTCATGTCATGCCTCTCACCTCATGCCCCAGGCATGTCATATCATGCGCTCACCTTATGTTCAGGCTTGTCATGTAATGCACTCACTTCTTGCTGAAGGCTTGTCGTGCCATGCGCTCACCTCATGCTCCAGGCTTGTTATGTCATGCACTCGCCTCATGCTCGATGCTTGCCATGTTATGCACTCACCTCATGCCCCAGGCTTGTCATGTTATGCACTCATCTCTTGGTTCAGGCTTGTCACGTCATGCGCTCATCTCATGCTCCAGGCTTGTCATGTCATGCACTCACCTCAAGCCCCAGGCTTGTCATGTCATGCCTCTCACCTCATGATCCAGGCATGTCATGTCATGCGCTCACCTCATGCTCCAGGCTTGTCTTGTCATGCCTCTTACCTTCATGCACTCACTTCATGCTCCAGGCTTGTCATGTCATGCCTCTCACCTCATGCATTCACCTCATGCTCCAGGCTTGTCATGTCATGCCTCTCACCTCATGCATTCACCTCATGCTCCAGGCATGTCATGTCATGCGCTCATCTCATGCTCCAGGCTTGTCATGTCATGCCTCTTACCTTCATGCACTCACCTCATGCTCCAGGCTTGTCATGTCTTGCCTCGTACTTTCATGCACTCACCTCATGCTCCAGGCTTGTCATGTCATGCCTCTCACCTCATGCATTCACCTCATGCTCCAGGCTTGTCATGTCATGCACTCACCTCATGTTCCAGGCATGTCATGTCATGCACTCACCTCATGTTCCAGGCTTGTCATGTAATGCGCTCACCTTATGCTCCAGGCTTGTCATGTCATGCTCTCACCATGTTTCAGGCTTGTCATGTCATGCCTCACCTCATGCATTCACCTCCTGCTCCAGGCTTGTCATGTCATGCGTTCACCTCTTGCTCGACACTTGTCATGTCATGCACTCACTTCATGTTCCAAGCTTGTCATGTCATGCACTCACCTCATGCTCCAGGCTTGTCATGTCATGCTCTCACCATGTTTCAGGCTTATCATGTCATGCCTCTCACCTCATGCTCCAGGCTTGTCATGTCATGCGTTCACCTCTTGTTCCAGGCTTGTCATGTCATGGACTCACCTCATGCTCCAGGCTTGTCGGGTCGTTGATGAACCAAGCTGCTGGAAGCCGCTGCTTGCATGCCTACTTGACCACCACATTATGGCTGGTCTGGTAGACCTTGTAAATACATTTACAAGGTGTTGATGAATTTCTCCGCCGTTCGTTTCATAATTATTTTTATCTCCTTAAGCTGTTTACTCATAAGGTTCAGAGGTATATTTCTCGTTATGTGCTTATCGCTCATTTCCGCTTTATTGATGATATTTTACCCAGTCTTTCCTCCCTTTTTCTTGCCAATACAAAGTCATTTTCCAGTGTGGATTGGGGACCAATTCCTTAAGAGTTCCCAAGAGTTGTTGATAATATACCTCCCCCTGTCTGCGCCCCAAGAGAGTACAGCTTCAGTGATTTCAGCTGTCTTCAGTAATTTGTTTACATCAGTGCGGACTGTAAATGAAAGAAACCTTTTCACATTTTTTTAACTTTTGAAAGCTGATCTTAGCGCACAAAGGGATTGTTCTCGTGAGATTTTTAGCGCTTTGAAGATCGTTATCACTGATGTTTCCTCAGTTGTCTTGAAGGTCCGCATGATCCACCCTAATATCGGTTTGAAGAAGCAACTGTTGTATTGTTTCGCCCACTGAAGTTAAGGTCATGATACGTCGGTGATTCCGGGTCGTGATACGTGTGATTGTGCTTGTGACTGTCCGGTATTGTGTACTGCTTTATACTTCTTGATACTGGAGGAGTTGTGTTCGGTGGCGTAGATAAAGTCTTTGTATTTCAGTTTGCAATTTCTCAGTGCTTGCTGCTGATTAGGATGTCCGCACTTGTTCTGTTGTTATGAAGCTACGGTTTGTGTTCGTGCATAAGTCAGATGTTAGAATGAGAAAGAGACGGAGTGTAAGTATGGCTCCTTGGAGAACAGTCTGATGTAAAACTTGTGACGTGTCAGTTAAAAAGTTGTATACCAATTCTCCAGTTTTTTCGATAGTTCCCACCCTACATATATTGTGAGCTATAACACCATGCTGACGTTCATTATAGACTATTGCAAAATTATGGCGTAATACATCAGCATTTCGTGTGTTCTCCCGTGGCCAAGTAACGGAGTGGCAAGATCTTCCCGCGTTGAAGCCAAGTCACCCTTGGTTATGTAGATTACTTCATTCCATTAAGTTGGTCAGTTGACATCTTCATACTCTCTGAAATAATATTAGAAATGTGTGATGTCTGTGATATTTGTGGGTATATTCGGGGGAAATTCTTTGCTTCCTCCACTGTGAGGTAGGGAGATGTGAGTCAGTTTCAAACTGTCGGGGATGATGCCAGAGTCGAGATTTTGGGTTCAGAGGCTATTTAGTGCTCGGGCAGAAGGGTACTGGTCGTGTGGTAGAACGCCTGTTCATGTTCTCAGTGATCCCCTGAGGGTGTTGTGGTGAGATTCGAACCGTATGACATAAGAGATTACTGTTTAGGAAAAAATCTGTTCAGTCTGCTATCCTTAAGGTGTTTTCTGGCTCACAAACACCGATTCGTATAGCTTGTTTCGTATATCGCTTATCTCCTGACAATCAGCCGTGTATATGACCTCTTTCCTCCTGCTCAATGCTGCAGTTGACGAATATTTTCCTTGATCAGGAACACTAATGGTATATTGTACTCCTCATCAGTTGGATTAATCCTGTTCTTGTATTTCTGTC
Organism: Panulirus argus; assembly: GCA_038088735.1. Lineage (NCBI taxonomy): Eukaryota > Metazoa > Arthropoda > Malacostraca > Decapoda > Palinuridae > Panulirus > Panulirus argus. The sequence goes on along the minus strand of JAYMFT010221441.1, from coordinate 4,604 downwards.
AAAAAAGGAACAAAATTTGAATGTCTTGCGTGTACAGCAAAAACACCAACAATGTATATGAATATCGTACGTACTTATCTGTCAGTCTAGTGTGTCTGTTGAGCTGCCATCAGTCTAGAGTGTGGCTCATACGCTCTATCAGAAACCTGTTACTTTCCAAATGTCTTTTTATTTAATCATATCTACGGTTTATTTGATAAGCTGACATGTACATGAGAGAGTAATGTGACTGTTTATTGCTAAGGTTCCTGTCGTGTGCTGCGGTTGGTGTGTTCAAGTTTAGAGAAAGGGATGCTCTTGGCGTTGCCACATGTAGATTAGTTCTTTGTTGCTGTTGTCTCCAGAGGTTCATCTCGCTTAAACGGGACGCTGCACTCTTTGTTGCCCTCCTTTAGACATCCTCTATCAGATCAGTATATCTTAGTGAGGTGGGTAGTGAGTCAACCCCCCTATGTCACACGTCGATCCCTGTACCTTATCCCCCCTGTAATGGTGGTCATGAATGAACCCACTTCACCCTGTACTCACAGGGAGGTGGGTGAGGGCAAATCGGCCGTGGTCACCTTGAGTTACTTAGATATACAGACCTCACAGAGCCAAGGTCCATGCGAGGTGGTCTGGCCTTAACTTAAAAGAAAAGAGATAAGTTCCTTGTGTGTATGTGTGTAATTACCTACGTTAATTACCTGTTTATACTGTAAGGAGGGGGGGGGTTTACACCCATGGGGGCCCCATCTCTCTTGAACATTCTCTACTTTCATACAGCTTCTTAAACTCATGTATGTTGCGTCTGTGTGTGTCTGTGTGTTTGTGTCCGTGCCTAAGCCAGTCAGTGAGCATTACAGCATAACATCTGCCGGGAGTTGAAGAGATGATCATTTGTGGGTTTGTGAAGGTCGTGGTGTAGGCTGGGTGTCGCGGGAGTGTCGTGTGTGGAGGTCAGATATACAGCCACGACACCCCAGGCCAGCTGATTACTTCACTACCACAAACATCCGCCCGCATCTCAGTCACCAACACCTGTTGTTAAACCTCTCGTAAACTACTCCACGTCTTTTATTACGAAGCCTCGTAACACAGGATAGCACGTCTTCTCTTGGCAAATAAGCGTTCGGAATCTTTTTGGTCAGCCATGGAGTTGGGGCCGGAGGACCCCCGTTACGTTGAACTGCCACAAATGTTCCTTCCTAAGACCACTTGGACAACCCCAGTGTACGGGGGGAGTTCATGATAACAGCTAGACTGAAAGACTGAGAGGACAGCACGACACACAGGGAAGGGCTTCAGGAGGTATTTCCCGTTGGAGTGTATCGCGCGGGCAGATGTGTAGAGACGCAAAAATATTTCCGTCTGTTTCCAAAGTCTTTCAAAAGAGCGGAAGTGTTTCGAAACTTCGCGGGACGACGCGGCTCATCCCGCACAGTTTCACAAGTTTCCTGTTAGTGTAAGTGTCATGGTGGTATGGGGGAGGATTAAGGAATCCTGTAGTCTCTAAGGATTCTTTATTCTGATTTTTACGAAAGGAACATTTAATTTATTGTGCGCTCCTACCCATCCTGTGGGCTGTGGGTTAAAAGAGGATACAGAGAGCACAGAAGGTCTAGGAACTGGGCCCCAGTGACTGAAATACATTATAATTTACATAGTGACAAGAATGTTAATAAGGATAAGGCAGCATTGAATAAATTATTCAGCAATGTACATGGTGATTGAAGTTTACAACAATTGAACAACAGTGATCGGATTACGTATCAAGATATATAACAAATGAACTATTTACAATTAGCAAAGTTTTAGTACTGTTCAAATACCAGAGATAGATCAATGTTAGGGTTGTAATCAGAATAATTTGTAATGGATACAAACTCGTGGGCAAACGTTTTACCTCGAACGAGGCGAAATGCTTTTTCGTCAACAGGATTGTTGACATATGGTTGAAAGAAATACGATAGAAACGTGTAAGAATTGACTTGATAAATATTTCGCTTCAAGTCCAACTTGCGCCTTAAAGTCATGATTAAAATTTACAGGTTATTCTCTGTGAATTATCTGTATGTCTTCTAACTTTTACCGCACTGATCTGTGAGTTCCTGATGTCCTCCACTATCACAGCCTCGGAAGGACCCAATGGTCTGTTGTTATTTGAATTCCTCTGTATTCCTATGTATGAAATGCTGTTACATATCACGTAATGTTTGGTAAGGATCATCTCTTGACGAGCTATTTTACAACAGAACATTGGCCTGTTCGCTGGCAACCAGAGGAGTAGACTGCTATGGATATCTTTAGCCTAGTGCTGTCTGGGTCGGACGACGGCAACATCAGGGTGTCTCCTGATCCTGTTGGTAGAACCATATATATATATATATATATATATATATATATATATATATATATAGCTCTTCTTTCATGTTCTCATGATGGTAGCTAGATTTGTTTGTGTTGATTTCACTTCTGAATTATAAAAGACGATACGCAAACTGGACTAGTGAAGGGCTGCAGATCTGAAAGATGAAGGGTAAATGCGGGCGTGTCATTAGTGCTTCAGTGATCTGGTTTAGTTTTCTGAAAGAAAATCGTTGATGAAAACGTGAGAGACGGATAGGAGGCAGGACAGGAAGCGCGAGCAATACACCCTGTTTATAGGGAGAGAAGGAAAGGTTGATCCATCAGCAAATTAGGAAATATATGAGTCTGGGAAGAATGAAAATTGTTTAAATGTTCCTGAGCTAAGGTGTTAGGAAACGAAGTGTCTTGAGTGGACAAAGAAATAGCTCAAAATAAGACTACAGGTTGAAAGGGGAAAGCCGAAACTGAGAAATTCAGAGGAGAACCTTTTCCCAAATCCCATCAAGATATTTGCACATATTAAGGGCTACGACAAAGCGTTCTCCTACATCACAGAGAAAGCCAGATCAGACACGGACCCTGCCAGAGGAAACCGTTCTGAAGACCATAGATAAGACGTCGGATTCCAAATGTTTGAGTATGGGATTCGAGGAGCAAGTAGAGACTCCATGACTCACACAACGTATCAAGGTGAATGAGGAACAAGATTAATCACACATGTTGACGTGAGACTGAACTAACTCGTGGGGTTGTATTAGATAATCTCTTTTCTTATAACGTTCATTTTCTTTAAATGTATGCCTTACGCGTTCACTGAGGACAAGTAGGTCAAGAGGGAGGGCCCCACGAGTGTAGAACTCCCCACCGGTATGATGAGAAAGGTAATTACATTTGATCACACGTATAGCGAGAGATTCCCTGATGACCCCAACATGTCCAAAGCTTTCCCTTGGTGATCCTTTCCCCGAGAGCCCACTTATCTAACGCGCTTCCCTTCAGTACGGACCGTCGGGCTGGGAAAAGGACAGACTCGAAGCTTAAGGCAAGAGGTTGGTCGTCCTCGTACCATTGACAGAATCACTGAAGCCAGTCATCTCGTCCAGGTCAACAGCTGGAGACCTCTCCAAGGTACGTACTGACCTTAAGCTGTGCAACAGTTGCTGTAAAGCTGTACGGGTCAAGAACAGCTTCTCTTCATTTTTAGCTGTAGGCGTGCGCCAACATCCTTACTAGTAAGGGGGGTAGGGCGGCTGGTGACCGTGTCAGCAGGGCTGGACGTCAGCCTAGGGTCAGCGGGACACACCAGCTCCTCCTCCTGACAGTCTCAAGCCGCCTGACGCTGCCGCCGTCCTAAACAAACTTCGGCTATTTTTCTTTTTCCGACCGCGTCTCCCTGACGCGGTCGTGTGTCGTCTCCTTGACGCAGTCGTAGTTTGTCTGCTGACGTAGTCGTATGTCATATGCCTGACGCAGTCGTGGCGTGTGGCTGATGCGTTCGTGCGTCAAGCTTAGGACAATTGTCCTTCCTGCGAGTGCGCAACCGTTGATTTTTACGCTTTCTGACCGTTGTCTTGTATCAGCCGTAGGGCCTGTACGTGTGTACGTGATATGAACGTGTTTGCTTAGGGTTTGTGGGGTCTGTTTGAGGTTTATAAGTGCGTAAGTAAGGTATATACTTGTCTTCTTAAAGTCTGTACTTTTCTACCTAAGGTCTTTGCTTGTCTGCTAAGGTCTGTACTTGTCTACTTAAATTCTGAACTTGTCTGCATAATGTCTGTACTTTCTATCAAGGTCTGGACTTGTCTACTTAATGTCCGTACTTGTCTACCAAGGTCTGTACTTATCTACTTAAGGTCTATACTTGTCTACCTAAGGTCTGTACTTGTCTACTTAAAGTCTGTACTTGTCTGCTTCAGGTCTGTACTTATCTCCTTAATGTCCGTACTTGTCTACCAAGGTCTTTACTCGTCTACTTGAGGTCTGTACATGTCTACCTAAAGTCTTTACTTGTCTGCCTAAGGTCTGTACTTCTCTGTTTAAGGTCTGCACGGCTTGGCTGTGGACATGGGGTTCACGTTTCGATGCAGTCATTACACATGACAGCTAGAGGATGGATGAGAGCGGATGAAACCTTTCTTAGTCTGATCCTGACGCTACCTTGCTAACAAAAGAAATGGCGAAGAAATATATATATATATATATATATATATATATATATATATATATATATATATATATATATATATATATATATA
>JAYMFT010221430.1:0-11344 GCA_038088735.1 Panulirus argus | reverse complement strand
CTTCCCACGTATTCCCTGCGTGTCGTAAAAGGCGACTAAAAGGGGAGGGAGCGAGGGGCTGGAAATCCTCCCCTCCAATTTCTGCTTTTCCAAAAAAGGAACAGAGAAGGGGCCAAGTGAGGATTTGCCCTCTAAGGCTCAGTCTTCTGTTTTTAACGCTACCTCGCTAATGCGGGAAAAGGCGAATATGTATGAAAAAAAAAATATATATGTATATATACACCCTAGCCTGAGCCAGGTACCCATTTTATTGACCAACCCTTAGGGGTGGATCAGCAGCTGAGTTGACTGTGGACTGACTGGCACAACCACGATTTGAAGCCATGGACTTGACCCTGGCTGGTCCGTGAATGCGTCATGGTCAGGAATGCTAACCACTACATCACAGGAGTCCATATAGACAAATAAATGAATTAGTACCCTACAGTCACCATTGTAAATGCACATCCATCAACCTCTCAACTCATGAGTACAGTGACCATGCAGGAAATAAATGGATCATTTGATTGATTAAGATATGGGGGAGAAAAGGCTGGAAGAAGTGAGAGAATTTAAGTATTTTGGATCTGTCTTGGGTAAGTGTGGTGATATGGAAGGAGAGAGAGATGAGGGAGAGAGCAATACAGGGTAGAAGAGTCATTTTGTCCCCTACTAGAATGATGAAGGATACAGGTGTAGTTATGGAAGTGAAGAGAGGATTAAGGAACAGCATAGTCCTTCCAACCCTGACCTGTGCAGCTGAAGCATGGACATGGAATAAGTCACAGAGGTCAAGAATTCAGGCTGTGGAAGTGAGCTATTTGAGAACAGCATGAGGTGTGAATACATGGAATGAAGAAAGAAATGGAAGGGTGTATGAGAGATGTGTTATGGCAGGGAATGCAAAAGGAATGAATTGTAGGGTGTTAAAATAGGTGAAACATAATATTTTGAAGTGGTTTGGGCATCTGGAAAGAATGCAAGACTGGGAGTTTACAAGGAGAGTGTATGATTGTACAATTAAAGGGCATATTCCTACCACTCAAAGCCACTGAGTTCCCTGTGACCCATTGCATCAACTTAAACTTTCATTTTATTTTGCTTTTCTTGGAGATTAAGTTTGCATCTAATGTTATATTCAGAACCACTCCTTAAGGTCTCCTAATATGTTCAGGTATGATTATTAGCTGTCAATGTCATCAGAATCCCACAATATCTTGCTTATATAAATACTATTTAGCAGTGTGGGGGCCCATGTGGGTAAGTGTTTGGTTTCCTTCTGTATTTTTTTGGTAACAACCTTGTGAATATTTTTTCCAGGCTGGCTAGAGTTGCAGGTGACTTTTGACACCTGTACATGCCACTATTGAATAAAGGAATCTTTGGTTTCTTCATATGCAGGTGGGAAAATTGAAGATGTTTGGTATGCATAATTAATACACTCCTAAAAATTTTACAGTATGCCGTAAATAACAATTTTATAGGGTTAAGTAATCAGCATTTGTAATAAATGTTAGATGCTAGTCCCAGTTCATAGCAAATTCTGCTCTGAGTACTTATAGATGGGTACTCTCTTTCTCTATATCCACTTCTTTATCTTGTATACTCTCTGTATTTAGCTACAGTTAGTATTCTATTATATTATACTTTTAAATTTGGCAGGTTATTGTGTAAATAAAGAAAAATAATGGAAATATTATTTTGTGGTTTTATCCCAAACCATATGATTGTTTATAATTACTGTGTGTGCTTAGGTGAAACAGAATAGCAACAGGGCAAATAAAAAGTGTGATGAACAGGCAAAGTAAAGGAGTGTATGTATGAGGAGCATGTCTTTATGGAGAAGCATGTCAAACTGATGCTTTAGCATTTAGTTGGTCTGCAACAGTGTGCTTTAAGAGAAAGTGCAAAGCACAGATTTTGATAGACAGGTAATACTTGTGGCCTTAAAATTTTGAATGTTTATGTTGAAGTTAAATTTCAGTGTTAAGTGGTGAGAAGTATGTTAGATAAGGCTGTAGAGAAACATATGGGGGTCTCTTACTCTTAACCTTTCTTCACAATGAAGTATTGTGGAGTGAACAAACATTTCTAAAGTTTAAGTGCACAAGATAGATGAACCATGTGTGAAAACTCTTGTTACATCCTTGCAGACGATGTCATGGTTACCACCACCAAGCACTGGTCCAAGGGTGCTCTTGGGCTGTACAGGAAGTGTGGCCACAATAAAGGTACCAGAACTAGCACGAAGACTACAAGAATGTGGAGCAAGTGTTATCATTATACCCACTGAGAATGCTTGTCACTTCCTAAAATGTCAGGCTAAAGTTGGCTCTGCCGCTACTCACACACCAAATCATGGAGGATCTGGTAGTGTCATCAGACCCGGAATTAAGGCTGATGAAAATGCAGAGTTAAGGGGTAGTGGCAGTGAGGAAGAGAATAGCTGCAGTGATCAGTGTAGTCATTGTGGGAACAGAACTCCCATTAGAAGGAAACAGACTGATAATAATGATTGCAATGTGAAGTCTCTTTACCCAGACCTGAATTTCGTGTTGGACCATGATGAATGGGCTGCATGGAATGGACGTGGTGACCCTGTCTTGCATATTCATCTGCGAGATTGGGCACAGGTTATGGTGATTGCTCCGCTTGACGCCAATACCATGGCTAAGATTGCCCAGGGCCTATGTGACAATCTTCTCACCAGCATAGTGCGGGCTTGGGACATTGCACGCCCACTTGTTTTCTGCCCAGCTATGAACACGCATATGTATAACCATCCTCTCACCTTTAAACATACAGCCATTCTTAAGGTATGACTTTTACAAGTTCAAATAAGCATTATTTACTTGTGGCTGTATGGTAACTATATTTTGGAAAAAAATTCATTTTAGATATTTTTTTGCCTTGATATCTTTTTATTTTTTATTTTTATTCTTGATTGTCTTTTCCTCTTTATCAAGGTAGCTTGAAGAACAATTGAATATTTTACCTATAACTTGAGGAACAATTGAATATTTTACCTAATTACTGATACATTAAAGCATTTCTGCATTTCTTCATTGATGATTATTAGATATCCACTGGATAGGTCTTTCTGGTCTTTAGCTAAGGGCATTTCTAACAACTTTTGTCACTGTACTTTTTCTTCATTTTTCTGTTCTGACAGTACTGTTGCTGTCTCTTTCATTGACAAAGCAACTCTCTTTGGTTCCTGTTTCTCCTCTGACTCCACCATGGATGATTCTAACATTCCTTCACCCATTGATGCTCCTCTTACTAATCTTATGCCCCTTCCTGTAATCTCTTTTTGGACTGTGAAAAGCGCTTCTCAGTCTCACTAAAAGAGTGTGCCTCTGAACTTGCACCTGTGCTTGCTCATCTGTTCTGTTTGTGTTTAAAAATCAAGACTTTTCCTTCTCCTTGGAAGCATATGTTGATACATACCATCCCTAAGAAGGGTGACTGTTCGTTTGCTTTGACATTTATCATTTCCAAAGTCTCGGAATCCTTGCTCAACTCCCATATCCTTAGACACCTTGAAATTCACTGTCTTCTTTCTGATCACCAGTATGGTTTCTATAAGGCGAGATCCATGAAAAATTTTAGGGAGTCGTGTAGTTGCCCTTTATATATCCAAAGATTTTGACAGTGTAGCATCAGGGTCTCATCCTAAGGTTCCTTCTTTTAGCTTTTCTCTCTCATTTTGCTCTTTCGTATCTAGCTTCCTCTCTGTTCGATCTATCTCTCTGGTTGTTGATGGATCAGCCTCCCCTTTTCTCAATCAACAGTGGTATCTCTCAAGGTTCTGTCCTATCCCCTACACTTATCCTCCTTTTTTTCAACAATTTCCTCTCCTTCGCATATAATCAAATGCAATCACACTGACAATTCAACATTGCTATCTTCCACTTTCTTCAATTCTGTTTCTTATTTTGTCACTTTATCTGCATCTTGTCATGACAGCTTCCTCAGTAAACTCATACTTGGACAAGCTATGTTAGTGGGATAGACAAAATCTAGTCAAGTTTAATGCCTCTAAGACCCAGTTTCTACCTATTTCTTTATCGAAAATTCCTCAAAACTTGTCTTTCCATTGATGGTTCTGTAATTCCACCTCATAACTCAATACATGGTATTACTGTAAAATCCACTCTTTCTCAGAAATGATGCATTACAGGAATATCTCAGTTTGCTTCTAAGAAACTGGGTGTCCTGTTTAAATGTCGAAACTTATTTTCTGAACAGTTGCTCCGTTTATGCAAAGGGTTAATTCGTCCATGTATTGGAGTACTGCTCTCGCATCTGGGGCATTTCTCACTCTGCATCCTTACTTGACAGTTGACTGAAGACTAGTCCGACTTATAAATTGTCCCAAGCTACCTTCCAAACTTGACCCTTGCCCTATGGTGCAACGTTGGTTTACTTTCCCTCTTCTGTAGGTATTACTTTGGTTTTTGCTCCTGAGAGCTGACTGCTTGTGTTCCCCCTTCACTAGCTTGACCACACAATACTCAGCAAGCAGTTGCATCACATGATTGCTGTATAGGTATTGGCAACTCAAGGTTGGGTTGTATTGTTAACTTTTTCTTTCCCTATACCTCGAAGCTTTGGAACTCCCTACCTTCATGTGTCTTTCCCAGATCACTTGTCTTTTTCTTTTTTCTTTCGTAATTCTCTCTATATTTCAATTGATGCCCAGCCTTGATGTGGGCTTTGGTCCATTACTGGAGCCTTCAACATAAAAAGAAATTCATTTTCTTTCTGATGTCATAAAGTTCATCATGCTGCTCCCTAGTTTCAGTATTTTCTTTCATAATTATTACAAAATCTTTATGTTTTCCTCACTTTCTGTTACCTTTCCTGTATGCAGGCACTGAAATGCTGTTAATTTTTCCTTGGCTTACTTGTTTTTAACTAAAATGTTTGGAAAGAAATTATGTATGCCTCTTCTTTATTTTGATTACGGGAGTAGGTTACTTGATACACAGTAGACAGAAAGCAATTATTTTAATATTACCTGTAAGAAAATAGAGTTTAGAGAAGATTCTGTTTGTACTTCCCCATTTTGAATGATTGAAATGGCTTATTTGGTATATAGACTTCACAAGTTTTTTGTCATTTATTCCAGTTATTGTATGTTATATGGCATATAGACTTAACACATTTTTATCAGTTATTCCAGGTATTGTATGTTTTGCCATGTTTTATATCCTTTTTTTCAGGAATTAGGTTACATAGAGGTATGTGTGGTGAGCAAACGGCTAGCCTGTGGGGATGTTGGCCCAGGAGCCATGGCTGAACTAGACAGCATCATAAATGCAGTTATGCAAGAGCTACCTGGCACCCACAGGGTATCTCATGGACCTTTCTAAATTTAAAGAATTATCTTAATTTTTCTTGTCATTAATCTGTTCTTAGTTTTTGAAGTGATAATGCAGAGTTGTTTATGGTATTTACTTCTGGCTACTAGCTAAAACTTAATTATGAATCGAACTTTAGCAGTTAACTAGCAGCATTATAATTTGACCTTTGCGATCAGTTGGTCAAGAGTATTATAATATAATCTTGGAATATAGTTGATAATAGTATTTATCTAATTTTATTGCATTTTATGCATATTAATAACTCAGAATTGGTGCAAGGTTTCATATGGGTATAAGCACATATAATTGCTGCTTGAATGAATTTAGGATGAAAAAAGAGTATTTAGTTCCCAAATGGAGGAAAGAGCCAAATAATGTTTATTTCTTGTAAGGCTCAGTCATCTCTTCTAGATGCTAACTTGCTCATGTAGGAAAAAGTTAACATGTATAAAAATGAAGAAAGAAAAAATTTACTTGAATATTTATGATAGTATGCTCCACTGCTTTGGATGCTACCATTTAGGATGCTACTACTGTGCTGAATTATTCCTTTGCGAATAAAAGACTTGCTTTTCAGAAAATTTTTGAACTGTCAGTTAAACTGGTGTATCAAAGCATTGATGATAGTTTTAAGAGGATATGAAAATGTTGGTGTGACTGGCTATCTGTCTGTCTATATCGCTGATGCCCTTTCCTTCCAATAACTCCCATCAAAGCAGTGGCCTCAGCAAAAGTATCCACTTATCCCTGTCCTTACATGCCTCCCTCACATATCCCATTCCATGCATTCTTCCCCATTTCTCACCCTTCAGCACATCCATTTTCTTTGCAAGAGATGCAAATATTGCAGCTTAAGCCCAAGATATTTTATTGATAGAAAGATAGGATCTTGGTTTTGTTACAAAGGAAGCAAGCAGACTATTAGATGTACTGAAAGCTTCACATATATGAAGAAACTTTGTTGTACATGAAGATGTAAGTGAGTGTTTTAGACTAAAGAAAAAGAATGACATAGCTAAGAAGGGCAGTTGGCAGTTGTTAATGAATGGTCTTTGCACCAAAGGTTTTGAAAAGTGTCAGTGCATGATGCATAGCTAAAAGATTGGCTCTCTGAGTATTCAAGTCTTTGTGGCCATTACTGGCTGTTTGGACCACTTCAGGAACTGCTGCAACAATGTGAGGAAATATGTTATGAGTCATCAGATTTTGATGCAGAAAGTTTGATGCAGTTTTTTCAGATGGCCAAGGAGACAGACACAGTGTGGAGGATGTGCTTAAGTGGTTAGGACTGGTTGAAGGTGACCATAGAAATCAGAACATGAATGATGGAATTATTACATATTTATGTTGGGCATTTGTGGACTAGAAAGTGAAGGAAAAAAGGAGAAAATTATGAACAAGGAAAGAAAAAATTAACTTTTCCAAGGGATGAAAATACATCTATCAGTTTTGTTGCTACTGCGAACATTTAAAGTCCTTAAGGGATGTTATTTTTCATGAACAGTTGGAGAGAACCATCCACACCAAGATTGACACATTCTTCAACCTAGCATGCCCTGAATCATTCTCAAGAGAAAGCACATTCTCTTCTGGGCCCCTGTATTACACAAAGGTAATCAACTGCCTACATCAACAAATCAAACAGTGTTAAGGGCATATGCAGCATAATAAGTTACTGTATGAGTTAACACTTGAAGTGCCTGAGATGTTGTTTGTCACTGAAAATAAGTGTATCTAGTAAAATTGCAGTACCATAGGTGTAAGTATTATGTCTACGTTTGATTTACAGTACTTTGTCCACAAAAAAAAAAACTCTCTCTCTCTCTCTCTCTCCAAATATATTTTAAAAAATGATACATGGGTACAAGCTTATGATGCTCTCAGGGTGAAATCATTGTTCATGTGGTCACTCGGACTAGTGCTTCTAATGGTGTGAACACCAGCAAAATGCCTTGGTGTACCTAAGGCAATCTTCTAGGAAAGGATGTTCTTTCTTTCTTCCTCCTGGCTACCACTTCATTTTGGGAATTTCACTTCTAGGTGCTATTTTTCTTTCACCTGTGCTACAAGATGGTTGGCTCTTACCTTTCTAAAGAGGAGAAAGTCCGAATTCTTGCCTAGAAGCAAGCAAATGTGGGTGCACATGAGATTTCCAGGTTTGCTAGGCACTCGGAATGCATGATCAGGTGGCTGCTTGCCAGTGTTCGTGGCCTCCCTAACAACTTCATTCCATGACCAAAAGCTATTCCTGGTTGCCAAAGGAAGCCTTTTAGATCTACAGATAACCCCCTAAGACAAAAGGTATCAAAGCAACCCTGCATTTCAGCTGCCGAACTCAAGAAAAACCATCCAAACTTTTAGGAAATCTCTTAAGTACCATTTAACATTGCCTTCAAAAGACCTTCACTTTCCTTCCTGCAAGCCAGCGGCTAAACTCCTGCTAAGAAGAAAATGAAATGCAAATGACTCGCATTTGCAAAGGATTGGAGTGGAGTGAACAGCAGTTACACTGTGTAAGGTAATTTTTCCAATGTTCCTTCCAGTGTGTGCAGTCAAGGTAGGGGGAGGTTGAGGACGCTGGAGGGTACCAGCCAGTATGACTATCATTTCATAGTAAAGATAGTGAAACATTGTATAACTTTTTATTTTGAAGGGTCCAGTCATGGACAGAAGTCCACATCAAGGCAGGGCCTGAATTGAAATATAGAGAGGATTGTGAAAGGGAAAAGAAAGAAACAAGGGAGAATATTTACAAATTTTGGAGGATATGAAAAACTTATCTTTTAAAATGTGCCAAGTCATATTTATTGGAAAAGACATGAGCAAGTAAAGTTGAAAGTTCCGTAACTTCAGTGTGTAGGGAAACAAACATTTATCAAAATGACCCATCCTAGAGTTGCTAACAGTCACACAGTAATCATGTGTTGCTGTAGCTTGCCAAGTATTGCATTGTTCAGCTAGTTGTGGGGACACACAAGCAGCTAGCTCTCAGGGGCAAAAACCAAAGTAATCCCCATAGAAGAGGGAAAGGGAACCAACATTTTGGCATAGGGCAAAAGGGTCAAATTGTGAAGTTAACCTGGGAGCTTAAAAGTCAGACCACTTTTGTCTCAACTCTTGTCAAGTAAGGGTGCAGAGCTGGAACCACCCTTGATGTGAGAGCAGTACTCCATACAAGGATGAATCAGTCCTTTGTATAAATAGCACATCTGCTCAAAAGAAAAGAAATTTCCACATGTAAACAAGACTCCCAGTTTCTTAGAGACAGACTTAGCCAGACTTAGCTATTTTCATAATGTGGGATTTTCAAGAAAGAGTGAATATTACAGTAATACCAAGTTCGAGACAGGTTGTTTTGGTGGTGCAGTGAGTAAGGGGAGGGTTGTACTTCTTATCTTAAAACACGGCAATGAATGAGGAGTGGTACATTAAGGTGCTAGAGGACCATCTTCTTCCTTTGTATGAGGTTGACATGTATGATCACTTTATGTAGGATAGTAACCCCTGTCATTAGGCTAGAAAGATGATGAGTTAGTTATCACAGAAACTCCCTCGGCCTTAGCCCAATTGAGAACTGCTGGAACCAAATGAAAGTCAAGCTTGCTTCCTGCAACATCTCATCAGTGCCTCGCCTCATTCAGATCAAGACCCTATGGACCCAAAATATGGACTTAGGATGCTTCAGGAACCCTGCCAGTTCCATGCCCAGGCATCTGCAAATGGCAATTAAAGCTAAAGGAGGGATTACAAAGAACTGAAATATACGATGGGCAGACAACATTTTTTATGGACACTGTAATACAGTTAGAATTGAAATTGAGTGCAGTTCTTAATTTTAAGTGTTATGGCTGTATTATACTTTTGTACCATACTGTGTACTATTTGTGACCTGTCATCACTGCATTTATTTCCCCCAAGTTAATGTGCCATGAAATTTACTGTTTTACTATAATACAAAATTGATTAGTACTTGTACTGTTTGAGTTTACTGTGTTTTACCATGATATAATATTGTTATACATATTTATCACCTGTTGACACTGTTCTTTAATTCCTATTCAACCCTATCCAGGTTGATTTTTGGTTTCAAATCTGCCTGAAGAAGCATATCTATCCTTCATGGCTATGCAGCCTAAAGTAACATTGCCCCTTAGCAGTGTATAGATTGTGTGTTATTATGTTCTTTCTTACAGTACTTGTCAAAACCTCAATACTTGATTGCCATTCAAATATGTCTTGATATATAGTTTGTCTTTTAAAATGGGTGCATTATTACCTGTTTATGCTCATTCGGAGGGAGCTTCACTCTTACAGGGCCTCCATATTAGTATCATTTTTATTATTCAGCATTTTGAAGTTTTATGTGATGTACTTCCTTCATCTTTATTTACTTTGTTCCATGCATCCACTACTTTGTTTCTGAAGAAATACTTTCTGATATAGGGAAATGGTTTGAGACGTAAATCTCAAACAGGAAGGTACCATAACTCATAAATGCAAGAACAATTTCCTTTTCTCCTCAGCGTATATGACACCATGTTTCAATTAGTGAAAAAATAAGCTTATACATTTTAGTATGTACATGAAAACCTGATGTTCCTTGCAGGATAGCCTTTAGTAGCTGGAGTGTGATTCCAAATGATTCTGTCTGTGCTTTCACTTCACTCATAGATTGGTTGATATTTTAGTATTCTTTTCCTTTAAGTTATAATATAATAGTAGTTTTAATGTTTGATAACGTCTCAGTTTAGGGGAATGACAAGAATAACTTCTGGTAATGGATTTTCTTTTTCCTTATATATCACCAAAAATATCGTGAATTTAGGTTTCCAGGGAAAGTAATGTAAAGTCTTCATTGGTTTTGTTGAATTTTGAGTTTCCCTTTAATGGTACCACACATTTTCCCCCAACCAGCATATCCCTCCATACTATCAGTTAAAGTGAGATTCACATAGGTTCTGTTGGAATTTGAGTGTTTTCTGTTTCTTAAGGTACCCCAGATTTTCCCACTTCAGCAGAGCCCCATCCTGTCATTTAGATAAAGTTTCATAGGTTCTGTTGATAAGTCAAAGAATTTCATATTTTACAGGGATCAGCATCATTCCTGCTATCAGCTAGGCAAGTTTTTTTTTTTTTTTTTTTTTTTTTTTTTTTTTTTTTCACAGTATGTTGGCCATAGAGGTCATGACCCAGTAGTCAGACAGTTAAAGGATTACAGATTAGGAAGGGGATCAGGTGACCTCATTCAATGAAATATATTACATTCCTGTACAGAGTGAGCTATTCAAGTTTTTCAAGGGCAGGTCATATGAAAAACTTGAATAGCTCTTTTACCTGGTGCTACAAGATGCTGATGCAGTTTTTAACAGGGGGCTAAAAATTGCATCATCTTGTAGCTGCAGGTAGAGGAGAAAGCTGTTCAAGTATTTCAAGTGACCTGCCCTTAACTAGACAGCAGTTAATATATTTTGTCAAATGAGGTCTCCTGACCCCCTACATGATCTATAATCCCTTAATTGTCCAAGTAATATGTCATGTCCTCTCTCATGTCTACCTACTGTGCGTGAATTTGGAGGCAGTAGGACAAGCGATCCAGTCAGAGAGTGACACGCCAAGGCGCCCAACTGGGTGACAATTTCTTGCTGGAGAACACAGTCCCACAAAATGCTGAAATCAATCTCTCCTGAGGAAGACCACTGAACGGTCAAAGCATTGAGATATGTCTCAGCTCTAACCCGTTTGTTTCCATACCATCCTGTTATCTCATTATGTATGTGCAAATATTCCAAAATCTGAAAAAAGATGGAAAGAGTATTTAGAAGAACTGATGAATGTGGGAGAAGGGGAGGCAGCAGTTGTTACATGCATGGGTGTGGAACATGAAAGGAAAAGTATACAAGTGCAAGGGCCTGTAGCAAGAAGGGAGGTAAGAAGGGCAATAATGAGGCTGAAGGTAGGAAAGGCACCTGGAGTGGATGGGATTACAGCTGAAATGC